>CAIGRP010119236.1:0-68018 GCA_903798385.1 Fraxinus cuspidata
AAATTACATATGACTGAATCTTAAATCGTCCATGGTCGAAGTAATAACGAGATACGGATATCGTTATTACGGATAGACCATCACGTGTGGCATTCTTACTTGTGAAGTAAGTAGCTGATCTCACATGCTAAAATGTGGCGACACTTGAATGAATACGTGAATGTTTTGTTATAGAACAAAAAATTGGAGACCCGCTGGGAGATTCCACATGGATAACTATTTGAGTGTTAGTGGTTAATCTTTAACGTTCGGTAGTGGAATTGGTCATTTGACCTAAGGTCATCATAGTGCCTTATATGAGAACAGTCATACTTTGGTGGTGTTGGATGTTGCTCTGCCAAGGGTCGCTAATACAGCATCGTTCGGATATGTCAAGAGTCATATGAAGGTTGTGAATGATCGATAAAGGATTCGTCACTCTTAGATAGTAAGAGATTATGATAAATCGTTCGGATATGTCAAGAGTCATATGAAGGTTGTGAATGATCGATAAAGGATTCGTCACTCTTAGATAGTAAGAGATTATGATCTACATTTTATCCAGTTAAATTGATAATGAAATCCTTGGCCAAGGTGAACTCATAAATCGAAAAGGAGTTTTCGACTTACATTGATTTAACAGTGGGATAAAAGAAATGATCGATAAACAAGATCGACACATATCAATATCTCATAATTGATCGGATCATATGACGAAAGGATTATAGTTTCACGGTAAATGAACAAGTTAGGTTTTATCACATCGCGTGAAATTTCTCGTCACATGTATTGCCCTGATACATTGCTAGATGTCAATTTGGGACGACGAATATGAATTAATGATAAATTAAAAAGGGGCATTTTAATTTATCGACTTTGATTAGATCAAAATAATAATTCACGTCGTTAGGCATCGTGATTGGGAACCTAATGGGTCACACACAAAAGAGAATCAGAAGAATGAGATTTACCAATTAATTAATTGACAAGTGTTGNATAATTCACGTCGTTAGGTATCGTGATTGGGAACCTAATGGGTCACACACAAAAGAGAATCAGAAGAATGAGATTTACCAATTAATTAATTGACAAGTGTTGAATAATTAATTAAATGGGTTGCTTATTAATAGACCCGAATTAATTAATTGGATTAATTAATTTATGGACCAGATCTAATTAATTTGATTAATTAAATAATGGACTGGGTTAAGTTTAAGAGACGGGCCAAACCCACTTGAACTTATATTAATAGACTTCTAGGGTTTGAAAACTATATGGAATAATTCATTATTCTTGATAGCACAAGAAAAGAAAACCCTAGCCGTCATTCTTGTTCTCTATGTAGATCACTATTGGAGGATTGGACAGCTTGGATTGCAGATCGTGATCATTGGAGTTCAAGAAAAAGTAAAGGAGCTTGTGGAATTCATCAAATGTATTAATTTTATCACAATTTCTATCTAAACACAATGTAGATCATTGGTGGGAATTGAATATTGTTTTAATTTTCGCTGCGCATGATTGATTCAGTTCCCAATAATATGAAACTAGAAGCTTTTAGCGAAACGAAAACTGGGATGTATGAAAGTTGGAGAAGATTACTGCAATATATTACTTGCTATTGATTAAAAAAAAAAAAAGGAAAACGAGAGAAAGGTGAGCAACTTGAAATTTCTTACTTCACAAGATTTCCTTTTTACAACATTTTTTTTAATATATACATTTTAGGGCACATTTGCTACTTATACGAACTTTAAAACAACTTACAAATTACATTTTTAGCCCTCAATTATTTTACAATCTTCTTTGACTTTTCTATTAAAACACATTACACATGAACAATTAAGCCTGCTTTAGTACCAAGAAAAAGACTAGGATTCGGATTAAAATTTGCATTTAGAAAGTTGTGATTTGTTGAATCGAGTGGGTTGTGGCAGCTTGGTCAAACCTTTGCGCAATTAGTTTGAATGTCATGCCAATTCTTCATAAGATGTTGTTAATCGTCTAAATTAAGGTAGAGAGATTATAACGAAAATATGCACTTCAATCTTGATGGAAAGTAATTTTATACATAAATTTAGTTATATAAATCCCATAAATTGATAATCCATGTTTGCCTAATGGTTATAAACGGCTTATAATTTGTAGAGAACTTTTTTATCTACGGATCACTATGTGAGACTCACAAGTACTACGGACTTATATATTAAGATTAACACCTGGATCTAAAATAATTGAGCAACCTGAAATTGATCTGTCACATTATTTATTATGTTATATATGAACAATTGTAATACTATTCAATTACATATTTATTGCAATCTTGCTAGAGCTAAATTTGTGTAGAAACAATCTATAACAATTGATCTACAAAAGTTAATGTATACAAGAATTGTGATGCAGAGTTGTTTTACTTGTATAGAACTCTCTCTCCCTCTCTCTCCCTCTCTCTCTCTCTAACATATCCCTGAAAGGAAGGGGTCCTATTAGTGACACTAATGTTGGACAGTAATAGTTGAAATTGAGATGCAGCTAACGGTTTGGTTAGTAAATCTACCCAGAAGGAGCAAGATACCAGACATGAAATGTCGTTGATTTAACATTATTTCGTATAAAATGAACATTAACATCAATATGCTTAATCTTGGAATGACATATTAGAGCAAAGATATGTGGTAATAAAATATAGCTTGAGTAGAGTTGATAGGTTTTCTATGTTTAAAACCCAAAGGACTTATAAGTAGTTAGTGCAATAATCTTATATGTATCCTCAATAGAAGACCGATACACACTTCTTTTCTTTATAGACAACCAACAAATCGGGTTATGATCAAGAAATATAATATAATAGTTGTAAATTTGTGACTCAAATTCCATGTGATTTAAAAGTTTAGTTCATGGAGGAAATCTAGATAATTTTGGTTTTGAAGTTTGGATTGATAAGGGATCAAATTTCATCAATGATTGAGAGTTTGATTGGGAAAAAAGATTTTGGAATGGATAAAAAAATGAATTTTGAAGTTTTTTGAATAGCGGGTTGGCGATGGGCGCAAGCCTGACATCAGGGCGCCAAATCCATAGCGTCGAGGTGCCACCTGTTCAGGAGAAATTCGATTTTGACCCCGATTCTTGTATTCTACTTCATTCAAAACTTCAAGATTGAGCTCCTATATATACTAAACGAGGAGGAGTAGGCTCTTTACAGGCACAAGTAACAATAAGATTATTATTGTATACATTAGAAATTTGAGATGATTGTTTAGATTTAAATTGAGAGTATCAAATCTTGTAAAATAATTTTAATTTCTTGGTATATTAAAATTCTCATATTCTTTCACATAAATCTTGTGTTGTTGTGGGATTCACAATTTTTTATATATGTTTTATTTTCTCGTCTTTACCGTTTGGCCCGATTTTCAACAAATTGGTATCAGAGCTAAGAATTTTTTGGCAGTTTCTTAGGATGTCCAAATTGATTATTAAAGCGAGTTTGAATAAAGTCGATTGGTTCAAGAATGTCAACTATGAAATTTGAGATTCCACTTTTGAATTGCAACAGTAGATTTTCTTTGTGGCAGATTAAGATGTGAACAGATTTTACTCAATTAGACTTGGATGATACTTTATTGGGGATGGATAGAATGCACACAACAATGACTGGAGAGAAAAATCATGGTAAGGATCAGAAAGCCCTATCGCAGATACTTCTTCATCTTTTTAATGAAATTCTTAGGGACATGGTGAAGGAGAAAATTGTTGTTGGATTGTTGTTGAAACTGGAGAGTAACTTTGTATGACAAAGAGCTTGACTAGTAAGTTTCACTTGACGTATCGCTTGTATTCTCATCACTAAACAAAAAGTAGATCTTTGAAAGATCATCTATCGGTGTGCAAGGAAATCGTCGTTGATTTGGAAACCATGGAAATCAAGTATGATGAGGATTTAAGGTTGATATTGTTATGTTTGTTGCCACCTTCATATGTGAATTTTAGAGATATTATTCTCTATAGTCGGGATACTCTCACTATTGTCGATGTATATGATGCGATTTATTCTGAGTAAAAGATGAAGCATCTGGTCATTGGATCTGAGGCCCAAGCAGAGGGTCTTATTATTCATGAGAGGAAAACATGTGGTCAAGGAAGAGGCAGAGTCAAAGATAGCAACAGTAATAAATGTCTATTGGTATTGCAACAACAAGAGGCACATAAAGAATGATTGTTTTGAGTGGCAACAAGACTAAGTTTGCTACTATAGAATAGAAGGGACAACCAAGAATTTTTGTGATGCCTTTCTTGTTGAAGAAAACTGAATCGATGGAGATCTTTTGGTAATTTCTGAAGATGACTCCAAACCTCATGAGGATTGAATTCTTTATACGGATTGCAATTTTCATGTGTTATAACCGGGATTGGTTTTCTTTCTATGAAACGGTTACAAGGGGTTCCTAGTGATGGAAAATAGAAACCTGTAAAATAATTGGTATCGGTAAGATCAAATTAAGTTTTTTAATGGGACGGCAATTACACTTAGTTTGGGTTTAAATAGAAAAATTATCCCCTTGAGTAATCTTTACTCAAAAGAGTAAGGTATATCGGTGGAGGTGGAGTTCTAAAAGTTAGTAAAAGTGTCTGAATTATGTTAAAAAGGTGGAGAAATTCTTGGTATATGTTTGGAAGCTTTGACGGTCACTATGGAAGCAGTTGCAGCTTATGGTTTGATAAACGGTAACTCAAGTAGAGTTGGTTGTGATCAGGTTGCTTGTGGTGATTCGAACAATGATATTGGGGAATCTTCTAATAGCTTTTGTGGAGCTAGTTGTGATCTTGTTGCTGGTGGTGATTCGATCAGGTTTGGTAACTCGGCTGGAACTAATAGTGAATCGTAAGGTAGTTCTGCTAGTAAGTTGGGCTTAAATTTTGTTCACAGTTACCGAGTATGCCAGAAAAGAGTATGAGGTGCCCAGAAGGGGCATGATGGAAGAGATGGAGAATGACTTGAAGAGTGAAAACTTAGTTCCTTGGTATGGAATTTGTGTCAATGTGGAATTTGTTAGGTTGTGACTCAAATTTCATGTAATTTGGAAGTTTGTTTCATGGAGGAAGCCTAGATAATTTTGATTTGGAAGTTCAATATGATAATGGATCAAATTTTATCAAGAATTCATCGCTTGGATCCGGATTTGAAGGCTTTACTTAAAGATTTTCAGATTTTCTTCATACTTTAATGATTCGAGTGATGGATTTCCTTTATTTTCTATGTAATTCTTATATTAATATGCTAGGCTAAATTTGTTTGTACTGGATGGATGGCAAAACTCTTTGATTCTTAATTTTTAATTCGAGACTTAGTATTTTTAGTTTAATTCTTGCTTCGTGATTTCATAAATATGCATAATTACATTGTTTTAATGCTTGCGCAACATTATGGAAATAAGTTGTTTATTCGTAGTGTTGAAAAACTTCCAGCAGGTAGACCATTGTTTATGGAACACACAAACAATAAATATTAGGAATAGTATTGATGACATGTGGAATCGTGTATGATCATCCTAAACGTCAATGCATGTTTGTCATATGAATTCGGAATAGGAATAGGGTAATCTAGTGATAAACATAGGTTTATTATATTTTGGAGAATAATAGCAAATAAAAGTGGAGTTATCAATCATCACAATTGCATTAATTGAATTAATTATCACAGATTGAGGATTGGAATTAAGAATTGATTAGTGGAGTCAGAAATCCAATATGTTCATCACATTTGATTTAAAACCAATTTTTATTGTTTTCGTAGTTATAAAACATAGTTCAATTAAACCAATCATATTTTGTTGCAATCAGGAATTTAATTATATCAAATACACTAGAATTGAGTTAAATTCCCTATGGAACGATAACTCTCTCATCACGATTATTACTTATGCAAGAAACCCGTATGCATGCAGAATTTCAATGTAGCAAGTTTTTGACGCCGTTGGCGGGGAATAACGTTGTTAATTTTAGTTATTGATATTTTAGATTCGTCTTCATTTTTATTTTTCTTATTTTTAGGCTATTATTACACTACTTAATTCTCTTGTGCCTTAACCATTTCATGCGAACTTGGTTTATGCATGCTTGTGACGATGTTGATCTAACTTCAATAGATCAAGAAATCGAAAGGACATTCAAAATTCTCAAAAGAGAACAACGTCAAACAAAGGAAAATGGCTGATAATTAGAATCAACCACAAAACCAGGTTTAGGTTCAGGGTCAACTACCGCTGCCAGATCAACATAGAGCTACTCAGAATGAAGTTCATATTTTAGTTGGGGATTATGTAAATCTAATTCGTGCACCAGTGCAACCTGACTTAGTATATCCTCCCTTCGAACGGCCTAACTTTCACCTTAGTCTGGATGTTATAAATCTCTTCCAAAATCATCAAAACATTAGGTTTTCAGAAAATCCACAGAGAATCCTCATGAACATATTTCGGCTTTCCTAATGTTATGTGAAGTTATCAATCATGAAGGGATATCAACCGTCGCATTCCGAATGCAATTATTCCCTCATACTTTGAAGGATGTCGCTAGAAAATGGTTCATCTGTTTACCTCCAGGGAACATACAATCATGGAATTATATGGTTCAAAAGTTCACCATGAAGTTCTTCCCATCTTCTTGAGTTTACAGGATAAGGAATGAAATCTACACTTTCAAGCAAAAATATTTCGAGAGCTATCCTGAAGCATGGGAGAGGTTCAAGAATTTGTTTAGGAAATGTTCTAGCCTTGACATTCCTAAGAAGGCTCAACAGTATCTCATCTACTACGGACTATACCAAGAGTTTAGAATCTGATAGATGCTTCAGTGGGTGGATCAATGATGAAACTTGACATAGATGAGTGGTGTGCTGACACATGCACCCAAAAATAAAACATTTACCTCCAAAAACAAATGTCGTAGTGGAAGTAAGGATCGATGCCACAGAGAGTGATTACTCTAATCTTATGCTATGTAAACAAGGATTGAGGGGTTTGTGATTATACGTAAATAATTTTAAAGAAATTAATTAATGAACAGATCAAATTAAAATATCGAAAGCAATCCAAAGAAAAAATATGGTCTAAATCCATATCCACCATTGGAATTCTACAACTGATCATAGATACAAATATATATCCATTCACACTAAATATTCACCGTTGGAATTATTTTTTTATCTCTCCTTAATTGTAGTTAATCAGAAAATAAGCAATCCAATTAACCCTAATTACTAAACAACCCAAGACAAGCGCTATACATTTAATCTAGTAACAACCTTAATAATTAGAAAGATCGATGAAACTAAATAATACAAACACAAGCGGTTGTATTTAATTTAGTCGAACAATCTTTCTAAGATTTAACAATTTCTGACACAGCAAACCGTTAAACTTAGTTGCTCTACAAGTTAAATAGATCAAACAATTATGGATTTGATATCTAACTTAGCTATAGATTGCAACAAATAATAAAATAGTAGACCTCCTAGAAATTAAATACAACGATCATGAAAATAAGTGCAAAAGAACATTTAATACTCAAAATATGAATTAAAAAATGAAAATAATTTAGATCTCACAGTTGAATTGGTTCCGAGACTTCAATTTCCTTCGAGCAAGTGCAAATATTTAGCTATTCATGAGAATTCTAGCACAAAACAAAATAGAAAAGGGTATGGGGGCATTTGTGTGTTTTCTGGACGGTTTTAAGGTTTAAAAACCGTTTTGAAATTTGTTTTCATAATCGTTTAAGTCAAATTCGGAAGCCAGAATTTTTGCCTCGGAAGTGTACTATGCGACCGCATAGTACAAATGCACGCGGTCACATGGAAGAGTTTTGTTCAGCCTTTGAATTCCCTGCAGCACCATTCACAACCGCACAGAGTTTGTGCTATGCAACCACATAGTACTAGACTCGTCCATATTTTTTCGTTTTGCCTCTTGAACTTCGTTTTCTCGTTTCTTGATTTCTCTTCTCATTTTTCTTCTTCTCATTTTTCTTTTCTTTGCTCAATTTGACTTCGACATCTTCATATCTTCATTTTTCTTTTCGAGTCATCTTTTTTAAATATTTGCATCTTGGTCTCTGAACTTTGTTTTATTCTATTTTAGTCATTTTCACTTGTTCCTTCTAAATTCCACTATATTCATCTAATTACAACCTAAATCAAAATATAAGAATAATGAGTACATTTAAGCATCAATTAATCAAAAAAACGTAAGATAAATGGATGAAAAATATAACATTTTACTTTCTCATCAATAAGGCTAATGAATTGTGAAAAACAGTAGGGGTGCACAACTTAGATGCAGTGACAGTATTAGCTACACAAATGAGAATTCTTACAATGAAAATGGATAACCTATCTTAGTCAGTTAACAAGTATACCAATCACCACCTGTTTGAAAAGGTTGTAGAGCAATCCACACTCTATTTTGGGCCTACTACTACTATGACTACATGCCCATCTGGCTTGGTATAAAAGCTTTGACCATCTCAGAATCCATTGAGGTAGAGCCGGGCAGGGGTTATTCTTAACTTGAACCAGAGATCTCATCTGTGAAGTAAATCATTGAACCTACTACACACTGCCCTTTGACATCTATACATGTTACTAAGACTGAAGATATTATCTATGCATAGAACTTTTCGAAATAGCAAAACAATCGCTGCTCTGATACCTATAATCTGGGATGGAGGAACCATCCAAACTTTTCATGGTCTAACAATCAAGGACAGGGAAGAAACAATCATAACAGGCCACCAGGGGTCCAAGAGCAGCAACAATAGTAAGATAGAAAGCCATTACTGGAAGAATTGATATCTCAGCACATTACAAATACTGAGACCAACTTTCAGAATCAACATGCCTCGATCAAGAACTTAGAACAATAGATGGAAAGATAGCAGCTACATTATCAGACATAACTCAGGGGACTTTACCTAGAAATAGTGAGATAAATCCTAAAGAGCAAGTCAAAGCAATCACTACAAGTAGTGGAGTTCAGTTACCAAAAATACATGTAAATTTACCAGCAACTATCACATAATAAGTGCCTACCTCGGGCGAGGAGCAAGTGGATCAATCCAAAAAAACCAGAGGAAAATCAAGTGGAGTAATCAGATAGTCTACAAGTGAAGGCAACATCTCATGTCAAAGCATATATACATCCTATCATATTTCCACAGAGACTGTAGAAACATAAGCTCGATAAGCAATTCCAAAAAAATTTAGACATGTTCAAAAAGTTACACATTAACGGGCACGTTAGCTAAAGATTTAGCTCAAATGCCCAGCTACACTAAGTCCATGAAAGATATTATATCGAACAAGAGAAAACTAGAGGATAATGAGAGGTCATGCTTACTGAGGAATGTAGTGCAATTTTCCAACATAAGTTACCGTCGAAGTTAAAAGATCCATTGAGTTTTACTATTCCTGCAACATTGGTAACTTATATATAAATAAAGCATTATGTGATTTAGGAGCTAGCAATAATTTAATCCCTTTATCTCTTTTCAAGAAATTATGTTTGGGGTAAGCAAAAACTACTACAATTTCATTACAGTTGGCTAACAAGTCAATCAAGCACTCCTGAGGCATTTGTGAAGACATATTGGTAAAAGTTGATAAGTTTATCTTTCCAATAGATTTCATTACCCTAAATACGGAAGAAGATAGGGATGTCCCTCTCATTTTAGGTCATCCATTTTGGCTACGAGAATAGCTCGATTGATGTGCAAAATGGTCACTTGATATTGAGGTTAGATGATGAGGAATTGACAATCAACATGTTCAGAGCTTTCAGATTTTAGAACCAACCAAATTCTTGCATGCAAATTGATGTAATAAAGGAAGTAGTGACATAGACATTCAGATTTGATCACCCTCAGGACCCTCTTAAGGCTTTGTTGGTGCATTCTCAAGATTTACCATAAAAATGAGGAAGTATGAGAATGTGTATTATTTGGCTACCATACCACCACTCTTCAAGCGCATCATTTGGAGTTTAGTAAAGGCCTCACAAACCTTTATCATCTATACAGCAAGTTCCAACCCTTGAACTCAAATAGCTGCCCACTTATCCTCGATATGCATATTTGGGGAAGAATAATTCACTTCTGGTGATTATCTCAAATACTCTTACAGAATCAAAGGAAGATCAGTTATTGAGAGTGCTTTAGGATCACAAGACAATAATAGGGTGGACTATCTCCGATATAAAAGAGATTCGCCCTTCTCTTTGCATGTAGAAGATACTGATGGAATAGGATTACAAAGCTTCAGTTGAGCATCAATGCAGATTACATCCGATTATGCAGAATGTGGTAACAAAAAAGGTATTAAAGTTTTCAGATGCAGGGATTAGTACAGGTCATGCCAAAAAAGAGAATCACAGTGATTCCAAATGAAAATAACGAGCTCGTTCATATGTATACAACCACGGGTTGAAGAGTTGACATTGATTATTGCAAACACAACAACGCTACAAAGATTGATCAGTTTCCCCTTTGTTTCATTGATTGGATAAGATTGCTGGACATGCTTACTATTACTTTTTGGATGGTTATTTGGGATACAACCAGATCCAAATAATGCCGGATGATCAAGAAAAGACTACCTTCATGTGTCTCTATGACACTTTTGCTTATAGAAGAATGTTGTTCAATTTATGCAACATCCTAACCTCTTTTCAGCGTTGTATGACGTCTATTTTCTCGGATATGGTGGGAAATATTATTGAGGTATATATGGATGATTTTTCAGTCTTTGCGAAGACATTAAAGAAATGACTTGAATATTTGGGAAAGTGTTACAATAGTATGAGGACACCAACTTTGTACTTAATTGGGAAAATATCATTTTATGGTTTAGGAAGGGATCGTGTTGGAGCATTTGATATCAGCAAGGAGTATTGAGATGAAATGAGCTAAAATACAGGTCATTGAGAAACTACCACCATCGGTAATAGTAAAGGGAACCAGAAGTTTCTTGGGTCATACCGATTTCTATCATCACTTCATGAAGGACTTTTCCAAAATCCCAAATCCCTTGTGCAATTTATTGGAAAATGGGGCCTCATTTCACTTTTCTGAGGAGTGTTTGACTGTTTCAACACTCTAAAAGAAAAGTTGGTTTTTGCTCCAGTTTTGAATTCTCCATATTAAGACTATCCGTTTGGGCTTATGTGTTATGCTAGTGATCACACAATGGAGGCAGTTTTGAGTCAACGCAAGGAAAAGATTTTATGTCATTTACTATGCCACTAAGACTTTGGATGCGGCTCAGATGCATCATGCTACTACAGAGAAAGAGTTTTTTTTTTTTTTGCGGTGGTATTTGCCTTTAACAAATTCAGGCCATATTCGATTGGGACGAAGGTGATTGTCTACACGAATCATGCTGCTTTGAAGTATCTAATGAGCAAGAAGGATGCAAAGTCGAGACTTATTCAGTGGATACTCCTACTACAAGAGTTTGACTTAGAGATCAAAGATAAAAAGGAGAGCGAGAATGTTGTTGTAGATCACCTATCTCGCCTTGGATCATATGGGTTAGACCATACAAATGAAATTAATGAATTTTTCCCAGATGAGATTCTATTTCAGATTATCACTACGCCTGGTACGTAGATTACGTGAATTATTTGGCCCGCTCCATCATTTCACTGGAATAGTCAAGTGTTCGAATTATGCCACTCGGCACCATATGGAGGTCACTTCGCAGAAATCAAGACAAGTGCAAATGTACTACAATTGATTTTTATTGGCCTGCACTATTTAAGGATGCACATTGGTGAAAAATTATGATAAGTTCAAAGGACTGGAAATATCTCAAGGAGGAACAAAATGCCCTAAACAACATTTTAGAGATTGAGATATTCGATATTTGGGGCATTGACTTCATGGGATCGTTCCCTTCTTTCTATGGTCAACAATACATACAGGTGTAGTAGATTACGTGTCCAAGCGGGTTGTGGTTGTGCTGTGCAAACTAACGACGGTCGAGTGGTAACTTAATTCCTAAAAAAAACATTTTCACGAGATATGGCACCTCGAAGGCGATTATTAATGATGGTGGAAAGCATTTTTGCAACCGCCAATTTGCTTCGTTATTGGATAAATATGAAGTGAAACACCATATCTCGACTCCATATGATCCTCAAACTAGTAGACAAGTAGAAATCTGTAACTGGGAATTGAAGAAGATTCTCGAGGTTATGGTTAATGCATCTCATAAAGATTGAGCAAGGAAACTAGACAATGCACTTTAGGCATATAGAACAGCATTTATGACTCCGATTGGAATATCTTTATATAGGTTGCTATTTGGAAAGGCTTGTCGTCTGCCAGTTGAGCTAAAGCATAAGGCATATTGAGCAACGCACTTGCTCAATTTCAATAAGAGAGCAGTAGGAGAAAAAAGGGTGATTCAAATTTATGAGCTCGATGAGTTTTAGTTAGATTCGTATGAGAATGCAAAAATTTACAATGAAAAGACCAAGAGATGGCACGATAAACATGTAAGGGATAAAGAGTTTGAGGTTGGTCAGGAAGTGTTGATGTTTAATTAATGCTTCAACCTCTTTCTTGGAAAGCTAAAGTCTAAGTGGGTCAGGTCCTTCACAGTGGTAGCGTGTTCTACGTGGTGCTTAGAGGTAGTGTCTCAGGATCAACATACATGGTTCAAAGTAAATGGATAACGATTGAAAGTTTATAATTGAGGTGACTACTCTAGTGAGTAGACAACTGTACCACTTAATAATTCAGACTAGCATGAGCAACAAAGTCGAGCTATAGACTATAAAGAAACGCTTATTAGGAGACAACCTAATTCTCTTCCCTTTTATTTCTTCAGCTTTACTGCATTACATTATGAATTTTTGTACTTTGCTATGCTAGGAATAATTAGATGTCATCATTCATGATTTAGATATAAGAGTTAATGCATGGATTACACGAGTTTTAAATGCAACTTTCATGAGTTGGGGGTGTCAGAATAAAAATGAGTTGTTTATGACATTAGGAATTCAATTGTTTGATGTAGGAAAAAAGAATGAGTTTCATAAAATAGGATGCTCGAGCTAATCCAAAAAAAAATGGTAAAACCATGCGTAGGCACAGGCTTGCAGATCGTGCCTACACATTGTTGGCAAGTTGGCCTCAGTAGGCCAACCTGGTCGAGCTATCTATATGCATAGAAGGAGCCATGCTTTCATATGGCTTGGCTAGGTGGGGGATTTAAATCCCTCACGCACGCATGCGCGCACTCACATACACACACAAATTCACTATCCTTTCTACCCAACAACCGGCATTTCCTCTCTCTTTTTCCTCCAACTCTCGAAACTTTGCACCACATTTCTTCCACTCTTCACACATGCATTAGGGATTAAGCACATTAGAACATCATTGCACAAAGATTGTTCATTTTGATCCTTCAATAGTCAAGAAATCAAAGGTAAAAGGCTTCACTTGAAATATTTCTAGTTTTAATAGTTTATTTATTTGTCTTGAGATTTGTTGGAGTTTATTGATTAGTATGGAGATTGGGCTTAGGCAAATATTATTTTTTGTTGATTGTGTTGAGAAATTTGAGAATTCAATACTTCCATGTGAAATTTTGCATCCTTGTCATGACATTGCCCATAACATGTTTGATAAATTATCCTATTGGTGTTTGTGTCTAAAATTTGGCTTGACTTTCGTACAACACTTAGATTATACACACATTAACACCACATATATTTGCTCTCATCAATTTTCATGAATTACATCAAAGTTGCGGCTGTAACCCCCAGCCTGCGTTCCCTTGCATTACCTATGTGCATTTCCTACATATGGCAACCATATTTTGATCCTTACTGTGTACTTTGGTACTCCTTGGAGCGTTCTTATCGATTGTATCTATCTCATGTTGACTTTTTTATGATTTTGACAAGTATGCCTCCCAAACGAGCATGCAATAACCTCTCTACTTTTAGAGGGAATGGCAAAGCATCTTCTTCCTCCACCCCAGCACATTCTCGTGTCGATGAAGATGGCCAGAGACGATTCCTTAGCCTAAAGCACAGACTTAAATTGAGCAAGTGGTCACCAAATGGACTATTTGGCCTGAGTGGCAGGTGATATTCGAGATTTTCCGGGGTTTAAGATAGAGACATTAGTTCACCGTACGGGTTGGGAAAAGATGGTGGCAAAGCATTTGCCATTTACCCTACACTTGTCTAGGGGTTTTACACAAACTTCAACTTCTCCATAGACAATCCTGCCTCAGATCATGAGCATCAGACTTGGGTGAGGGAGACATATTTTATGTTCACACACCGAATCCTTTAATGTTTTGATGATATTTATGTGCCACAATGTCTACCATTCCATGTATCGGTCCAAGTTCAATCACGCGAGAGCCGCTTTACTCTTTCATCTGGTCAGGGGGCTGAACTTAATTTAGGCATTCACATTTATAATTTAATAAGTACCCAAGCTGTAGAGGACACACGGCACACGCCCATATTTCCAAGCCTCATATGTATGATATGCAGAGCTTACGGGGTGTGGCTCCTACTACCTGAGCAAGCTATGCATCTTGTTGTCCCTATAAACATTCACACTACCAAGAATTCATGGAGAAAAGTCGAGAGTTATAGATGGGGACGGCGGGATGAGGAGGGACATGGGGATGATGACGATATCCATCCCGCTCCACCGCATGAGCCACCGGTAGACACACCTGTGCTCCGCCAAATGTTTGCGATGTTGATCGAGCTCGGTTGGGATGTTTAACAGATGCAGCATGCCTTTAAAACTTTAGATTTACAAGTTTGGGATATGCAGACTGACATCTAGATTGTACGAGGTAGCACCGTAGGACTCGGAGAGTATGTTTCAAACTTACGTCGATGCAATGATAGGCTCAGGAGGCGACTAAATCTATATACATGAATGATGGACTGCATGCTGAGCTGATCAAATAGATGACATGGTTTGTGGCTTATCAGTCCGCTTTGATGAATCTCCGATGATGGAGATTCTGGCCCACTTACTTCTACCTTCACCGTACGACTGATCAAGGGAGTTTTCAGTTCCTTTCGTTACCCTTAATTTTGCATTTCACTCCCATATTTTGGTAAATTGAGGGCAATGCATGTATTGAGTTTGGGGGAGGTTTTTTCTTCATCGATTTATGCAGTTTATTGTTTTTCGTGTGATTATTGGTGTTAAAAAATCCTTACTACTTTTCGTGTGTCTATGTGGGTTGGATGGCCTTGCGGCGATGATGTGTACACTGGAACTATGTATTAAACTAAGAACTGTAGACAAATTGTATATGAAGTTGATTGACACTTATCTTTGTGAAACTTGATCTTTATTGAGAACTATATTCATGTTTTGCATTATGAGTTGATGACTTGGTTCATATTAGGAGAAATTTGAACATAGTTGGTATAAACCTGGAAAATCAAGAATACATATACCCATAAAATTTCCTTTAGGAGAGTTTGGAGGTGATGGAACTAGTGTAAGGGAACATTGAGATGAATAGTGATTTCATGCGTGGAATTATTTTGTGGAGCTAGCAAGATGAAATGGGGCACAAATCTTAAGTTAGAGGTCGATGGTCGAAAATATGTGCTTAAGGGGGTATTTAACTAATCTTGGTAGTTAAAAAAAAAAAAAGTGAAAAGTCTTAATCGTGGAACTTCTTTTTGGAGCCTTTTTTACTCGAGCAATTAAGCCTATAAGGATCTTCAAAACTTGATGTCCTAGGGTCATCGACTGAAAGCTCGCTACAGGGTCGCTTAGTTGTTTAATTGAGAGAAGTAAAAGAAAAAACAGAATAAACATGTGCATGAAATAAAAGTCGCAGTAAATGCCAAGATTAAATCCCAAACACTTATTTTAGAAAATTAGATCTTTGACAAATGGTTATTATTTTAGTTGATTCTTAGAGGCCCAAGTGCTAAAAAATATAGGAGAGTCCTTATTCATTGAAATGTTAATTTGTACTAGCAAAAATCTCTCTGAACTAGAGAGGGTGAGGAGTAAAATCAACTAAAATTTATTGCTTTAGGTGCGCAACTCGGGAAAAGTGGGCGAAACACATAAGTTTGAGGGGTATCTCACAAGTGAAGAAATGGAAATATTTGACTATTGCTGGCCAAGAATCAAAACAGTCATGAAATTGTTGTGTTTAAATGAATATTCACTCACATACTTTAAGTTTTGCATTGAATGAGTAGATATTAAGTTCCAACGAACAATTCGATTAGCCTGAGTTAAAATGAGCATTGAAATTTAAAGATAAGTGTGCTTAAACGAGTTGTTAGCATGTGAAGGATGAAAAGTAAAATTCAGCGAACATATAAAGACTTGATTGCTATCCATAATGATCTAACAAGCCACTTGATCTGTCTAAAACTTCAAAATTTATGTGCTCAAATTAACCAACATCTAATATATATCAACTTGAGTTACGAAGGCTTGTGATAAGTGTGTTGTATACACTTATTTAGGCCGTTAAATTTGAGCATTTGTTGTTGAATTATATTAAATATGGCTTAATCCTGTGTGAATATTGTTTGTAGATAACAATCGATAAGGACAATACGCGAAAAAGGGGCTCAATTACATCAAATACAAAGTTCAAGGACTAGGATGCAATAATTCAAATATTGGTTCGGATTTCAAAATGATGATTTAAGTATGCCAAGAGTTAATTGGAATTGAAGAGAAGTCAATGAGATGAGAAATTGTCAAAAATGATCAAAATATATAGGTTTGCAAATTGGCCCCAAAAGTCTATACTATGCACACGCAAGGACCTACAGACCTTGCGTATGCAAGTCCACCAAGTGAGCCACCTGAGACTAAAACATGATAGTTGTGCGTACGACCACTTTGAACCATGAGTACACATGGTTCAATTTCAGGAAGAAAATTTCCTTATTTTGTTTCGGAATCTTTTGGTATAATTTTTTTTACACTTTACATATATGGGGGCGGTCCAGAGCGTGAAATATTGATCTATCATCATATTGGGAGCAAGATTTTGGAGGAAAAGAGAGAGAATTTACATCGCAGAACGAAGAATTCATCGCTTGGATTTGGATTGGAAGGCCTTAATTAAAGATTTCCAGACTTTTTTCATACTTTAATGATTTGGATGATGGCTTTATTCTATTTTCTATATGTTAGGCTAATTTTTTTTTGTAATGGTGGATGACAAAACTCTTTTATTCTTACTTTTTAATTCGAGACTTGGTATTTTTAGTTTAATTATTGTGTTGTGATTTCATAAATATGCATAATTACATTGTTTTAATGTTTGCGCACCATTAAGACAATAACTTTCTTATTCGTAGTGTTGAAAAACTCACGATAGGCAGAATATTGTTTATGGAACATACGAACAATAAATATTAGGAATAATATTTATAACATGTGCGGTCCTATGCGATAATCCTAAACGTTAATGCATGTTTTTCATATGGATTCGGACTAAGAATATGATCGTCTCATGATGATCATATATTTATTATATTTTGGAGATATATAGTAAATAAAAGTGGAGTTATGGAAAGTTACAATTGCATGAATTGAATTAAATATCACAAGTTGATGATTGAAATTAAGAATTGATTAGTGGAGTCAAAAATCCAACGCGTTAATCACACTTGATTTAAAACCAATTTTTATTGCTTTTGTACTGATGTTGAGCCTCAAAGACTTGTGAGGTCAACGCACTTGTGTTGTTTGCTCTAATATTTAATTGACCTTTATACTACAAAGATTTGTTTGAATATGATCCTCATATTATTTGCTTTGGCCGTTTGCTAACATTTAAAGCTGCGAAGACTTTGTGCGAATTTAACTCACTAATGTCATTTGCTTTGGAAAATTTTCTAGATCTCATTACACAATGTTTCTTGTAACTGTTTAATCAATACGTGTATTATCTATTCATATTTGCGTCCCAATTAAAATAGTGGGTTTCTAACTATTTAACAAGGGGCCTTGTTACGGACATGTTAACTTTAAGATGACTACTTAAAGTAAGAAATTGATTCTACGAAGTCGCCCAACTAAGAAGAATAAGTCGTCATAAAGGTCGAATCAGTATGTTTTCAAGTAGTATTACTCAACTAGAAATGCAATGTGTATAGGAAAGTTTAACGAGATTTTTGTACAAGAAGATACTTAATAATTTTTCATTGAGTGTTGACAAAAAAGAAAAAATCCAACCATACATGTACTATCGACACAATACCTGTAAATATGTTTGTATAGGATCCCTGTAGAAATAGTTTAATCCGAATTCAAATATGAATGGTAATTGAACAATGCTATAAGTAGATGCATTTTCAATAGAAATTTGACTGGAAAAACACTTGACGAGTTTGCATTGGGAGGAAAAAAAGTCAATAGAATGCTGCCACGACAGCACCTGTACAAATTCTGTTAAAAAATGTATGCACTTGAGGCTTAAGTGGTGGTAATTACACATTGACAAAACATATTGTCCATTTCAAGTTGTCAAAGATATTTGATTCCTTCGTAAATTTTTGGATTTAAATATTAATCAATTAATAATGTTACGTTGTACCCAAGAAATATCTTGCATTTAAACAAATCAGTGCGGCGTCCACTTCGAGTCTCAAGGTCCAACCAATGCGATCACTTCATTTATCAAGAATGTCCAGCAACCAATCTTTCAATTAATAATGTCGTATTATGTGAGACAATAATGATTTAGAATAGGGAATCAACAAAGAGAGAGTAAGAGGTAAAATACATGGATTTATATGCTTCGACGGTAGACCTACATTCAAGAAAGCAAAACGTTTATAATTTTCGCTATATGGAAATAATAGGGTTACGACATATATATATATACTAACCTTAATCTGAACAAGATAATGAAAATTCAAAAATACAAGTATCATACCGTCGTTGAGTTAAAAAAAGAAAAATTTGATATAATTTAAGTCAAAATCAACAATTAACCTATGTAACATATTTTACGGAATTCATAACTTTTAACAATTTTACTTGAAAGAAGGGGTTTTCCTTTTTCGTTTACTGACCGAAAACTTTTTTTAAAATCTACTAAAAAAATCTTACCTGTAGCAAAATAAAAAAGGGACTAAATTGCAAAGGACAAAAAAGTTGTTTGTCATAATTTGTTTTGACAAATTCTGATATTGATTTTAACACCCTAGGTTTGAAATTCTTTTAGATTTTTATGTACTTTGATTAGAAAATCACAAAAAGTAGTCCTTTTAGTACTGCGCGTTTAGTAATTCTTTAATTTTATTTGTAGCCCCGTTTGAGCATCATTATTCTCAAAATTCATTTTTTAACACTAATTTTAATCAAACATTCTTTCATAAAATAATTTTATATGTAAATTCAAATTTTTTTTCTATTTTTAAACTACACATTTTCCAACTTTTTATTATTACAAAATGTATTTTCTTGGTAAAATGGAGCCCCAATAGAGGCATAATAAGCTTATCTTGAATTTTTACACACATGTAAATAATGAAATGCATACTTGAATGTGATTATTACAATTACAACTAAATTTGTAAATAAAGATGAAAGACAAATACAATACATAAATTAATGTGAATGTTAATTAATTTGGAATTAATACCAAAAAATATATACATGACAATAAATATTATATGTTTTTAGGTAAATGGGAGAATGGGTATTTTAATAAAATATTCATAGTTACTATTTATTTATTACTTGTATATTTCGAAAATCTCACTAATCCTCTTTATGAATAATTTATAGATTTATCAAATCGAGGCTAATTCATTCATTTGAATATTTTATCGTTTCCTATATATGGGGAATACTGAAAAATAAGGAAGCATATTGTTCAGGTTAACGTTGAATATGTAGGAGCCTCTAATTTAAGGTTTTATTTATTTTGGATAATAAACATATTAACAATTACATTTTAGGCCGCATTAGGTTATATGATGATCAAGTCTTGCGCGTAATGTTGGACGAATAATATATGGGTAAAATTCAAATAAAACCTGGGCCCCGAATGGTTTTATATAGTTGAACGTTACATATAGTTTGATAAGATTCAGCTCCCTCATTTGGTAGTTTGTGACATTTGAATCGGGATTTGAATAATATTTGATAGTTACTCACGATGTTGAGAAGAATTTAAAATTTCCATCTGATGATGTGTAAATCTAATTTCATGAGGTGAAGTTGTCACGAGGTAACAGTATTATACAAAATTTACTAAATAATCTTATTTTACATGTTTGTCAATAGTCTCATTGAGATTCATGAACAACGTGATTAAAAATCACAATTTTCCAGCACATGTTGAGAAACTTTTAATTTCTTTGAATTTTGCACCATAAAATTTGATATGTTGCTATTCTTTTCCACATCTTGGTCTCATATTGTTAGGTAAAATAATAATTACTTGATTGTTTGAATAATTTTGACCAAGATTGAGAATATTACTCCCCTATCATCGGAGAATTCCTAGATGAATACCAAAACTGTCATATTGTTTTTTCAGAGGTTGCTCATCGAGTCTTAGGGCAAATGAGTTTTTAAGATTCAAAATTTGCTTTTGAATCTGTTTGCTTAATTGTTTAAAAATGATTTTTTTCAAATTAGATAACCTTTTAGATGAAGTTGACCTAACGTAATTTTCTTTAAAACTCTTTTGAAAGAAAAACCCTTTTAGAAATTAGTTTTCAAATACTAATTAAGTTAGTTTTTTTAGAAAACTCTTCATGAGAAGTAAAAGTAGAAACAAAAACAAGAGCCATTTCAAACATACCCTTAATCGACCTTATAATCAGCTCCATTGATCTTTTTTATCCTAAAGTGAAATAAAATGGGATCAGTTCCTTCACACTATTTAATATTTAGCTTAGTGTGCTAGCAAATATTTGTGTATACACACACTTACAATATTTAATTTTCGTCACTGCAATCCTCTGGATTCTGGAACTTGATTGTTCAAATAAGTTACACACTTAGCTAATATTAACCGCATTCTAATTGCCAAGAAGAAATTATCTAAACATCAAATTTAATTTCTGACGTCCACAAAACTCACTGTAAAATATAATTCTTCAAATAATCCGTCATTAAAATGCAAAGGAAAGAGAAAGAGGCAACTACACTTTAATTAGACATGAAATATGTAATACTTTTACATTTATCTTTACCTTAATTTTTTGATGCGTGACCTCTTAAACAAGAAATTGATGGAAATTTTAATTTTATCTTTTTTTTTTCTAGCTACATCTAATCCTAATTAGTTTGGCGATACGATCTATCTTGGTGGAATTTTGCTTCTGTGGAATCGTATAAAAGGTGTTGATAATATTAGGTGTGACAACAAATGTTTTTCCCCCCTCCACCTTTTTTTTTTTGGGATAAAAAGCTATGTAAATTCATATATATTTCAAAAGTAAGGAATATCCATATGTATCTATAGCATACATATAGGAGGCTTGTTCTAGTCAAGGTTGCTTTAACAAATTGTGCGTGTTAAACTGGAAAACTTTCAACTCTGAAACAGTTCTTTCATTGTCCTCTAAATGAAGGAGACTCCCTTCGCTTTCTTATTGATAGGAAAAAAAATGGAAATACAAGTGGGAAAACCAGCCAGCGGACACAATGAATCCACTTGACAGAGAATGACCTTTATTACCAACTATTCCATTCACACTTTAATGTTGCGCCCACTTGTCCCTGCATATATACATCATAATAGCGAGATGTGATGGCCAATAACTCCTAGGATAAGATAGCGATTAGTTCAATCAATCATACTACATGTACATTATGGATTACATTAAATTTGACATTCTTACACGTGACTATCATCTGCATTATTGATATTAAATCCAATCACCTCATCATTGACCATATTTCTTCCCGGAGAGAGTCAAATTTCTTGTCAAGCTAGAATGTACATCTAACTTTATTCATTAGAAACCCAAATTACAGATATTTATATGATGCAAAACACTTTCCTCTACCTATGGATCACAAATCGTTCGGTGTCTGAACCGTTTCTATTCCACCCCACCCTAAAAACCGTTCTTTTGAATGAGATAAGTTGTCTTGAACTTGTTATTTTTTTTATTCTTAAAAATTTGGATAACATCGATGCATTCTTTGGTAGTACATTACACTTTTGTCTTTCTAGGCCTAGGATATGGCTTTTGAAAGTTAAATGCTATTTTTGAGATTAAGAAACTATTTTTTGAATTTATTTCTGTTTCGGGAAATACGCTGATTCTGACAGTTTTGCCCCCTTTCGTTCAATTGCCAATTGTTGTTGTTGTGCTACAGCAATTGCAAAAAGTTTTAGGACGAACAGTGGTAGCCCAAAAACTGTAAAAGTTCGTATCTCTCATTTATTTATGGACCAACAAATTGGTCCACTCGATATCATGTTCTTTCCTTTTTTATATTGCAATTAAGGCTATCATGTAGGATAGCCATGTACTTTTCACATTAAAGGTTATCGTGTGGGGTGGAGCTTTGAGATTACTGTATGAGGGTAAGCATTGGTGTTGCTAGATTTGGGGATATTATCTACTCATTCGCGCCTAGAGTTCTTTGTAAATTTGATATATTATATTCTGTGTGAGCCTGATATATTGTGTTTTAGATATTTTGTTGATATGGTTGCCATATTTTTGCCATTAGGATTACAAATGATCTTAGGAAAGTCAGATTGACTATTCTGTATAATTTGTGCTTCTACTTTACTTGTGATGGATGTTTGATTGCATTCTGTGTTTTGTGCACTTTTGGTAAAATGACACACGTTTTGAGTTGGTATATTTTTAATGGTCAATATAATTTTTCGATTTAACAACAAAAGATAAAAGACATTCTTATTCAAAAAAGTTTCTAAAGCTATTGATGACACATTTTCTTCAACTTTAATTGAAGACGAGAAAAATGAACAAGATTAATTAGTTTATACTTCTATTATTTTACACATTTTTAATGTTATTTTGAGAAAAAATTGTAAGCATATTTCTACACAAAATATTTGGAAAATTATGAAGGAACATTTCTTAAAATGAACTCCAAATTTTTTTTCCTACTTGAATTTTTTTTTTCAATTTCAAAATTGACTTCTCCAATGATTTGAATGACATGTTGGATGTCTTTAACAAATTGGTTCAAGATATTACTAATTGTGATGAAAAAGTGTCTAAACAATATAAAGCTATTATTTTTTTGTTGAATGATATTTCCCATGCTTATAAAGATGTGAAAAATGCTATTAAGTATGGGAGGAACACTATAACACCAGAGATTGTCATAGACTCCTTAAGAAGTAAGGATATGGAGTTGAGGGTTTAAAAACAAAGGAAAAGTAGTAGTGAGGTTTACAAGATGAGAGGTAGACCCCAGGCTTGACATGGTGGGAGGAAATCAAGATGGTGGTGACTTAAGTGATGATGATGGTAAAAAGAAGGGTAAAAGTTGTGATAGGTCTAAGTTGGAAGCGAAAGGTAAAAAAATATTACAACTACAATAAATTTGGACACTTTATAAGAGATTATACTAAAAAGAATAATATACAGAAAGAAAAAGAAAGAGGTGAGCCGAACGTTGCCATTGGGTCTAATTATGACCTAAGTGAGGTTTATTGACAATAAACTCTCATGTTGTTACTACTGTATTTGCATTTATGTATGAAATCACATTGCATGGATGATTGCTTGATTCTGGTGCATTGTTTAATTTTTATTTCATTATGTTTGGTATACATTTACATGAATTTAAGAGTGATCGTATTACTACGTGAAATGTGTTGTATGCATAGTAGTTGAGATAGATATTGTGAGGTTTGACACTCGGTGTGTTTTCAATCTAGTAGGTGCATTTGTAGTAAATGGGCCAACTTTTAATATAGAGATAGATGCTTGAAGGTGCATTGATAACGTGTGGAGTGTGTAACATTGACATCTAGATCACGAGAGATCAGATGATTAAATATCTTTGAATCATATATTGCTAGAATCCTGATTGGGTAGAGTAGAAGAGTGACACTCATGTCACCTCTATTAGGTGGAAATTCATTATCTACCTTGTTTGAGGGTGAGATAATGATGGAATAACATCCCATTGACTCAAGTTTTTTAGTAGTTTACCAGCTAGGCATGAAGAGTAAGTAATCTAGTGAGCATTGTTGGGGACAAGAGAGATGTGTTCTCTATATACGAGCTACATGGTATAGGGTTGGGTAACTGTGATCAGATCTTTTCTTGGGGTCTTTTATACATTGATTGCATATGTTGAACATTTACTTGATTAACTTGGTGTTTATTTTGTTCTCATGTGTTCTAATAATGCCGAAACGATCTATGTGTATAATCATATAGTGTGTTTTCATCGCATGTGTATAACTGTGTGCTATTATGTGCCATTGATTGATCATTATGTATTTTTTTATTTTACTAGAGTTTGACCCTAGCCCATAGTAAGTACACTTAGTAGGTATGGTATATATTTTGGGTGTGATCATTGGTAAGGTCTGTGACTTTCAATTTATTTTGGATACCTAGATTAAGCAAGTATTAACTTGGTATTTTTGGTTTGTAGATTTATTAAGTATCAAGGTAGAAATGTGTTGGGATTTGGTTGATACTCAATAAATCTCGGGAAGATGATGTTTAACATTTTGAGTTTTATTCATAGTCTTCAGTCAAGAATGGAATTTAGACCACAGGTTGGGACCCAAACCAAAAGCTAGACCCAAAACTTAACCGGGCCATTTGAAGCAACATTTTAATTAATGTTGCTCATGGCCCATTCAATAGTGAAGCTCCGTTAAGTTGTGGAGTGTTGGACCAAATTTTGGGCTTGACCCATTTTTGTAGTTGACCTAACTAATTGGTTTTCTATATATGTCTTCCCTTTCTTTGTGAACGGTTTTGGCAAATCAAAAGCAACGTCCGTGTCTTTCTCCCTATGTTCTTCGTGAGTAGTTTTTAGGCAGCCGTATGTTTCCTTTCTTCTCTCTTTGTGAGTCACACATCCACCTTTCCTTTATGGGACAAATCATTTGTGTAATCATAGGCAACCTTAGTGGTATTGTTGGTTGAGCTTTGTGGTGTTGAAGTAACCTTGTGGTGGATTAAACTAAGCCCTAACCATCAAGGTATCGGTATTGCACGATGAAGCTTCATTAGTTGTGTAATAAATTCAATAGAGATGGCCCCTCCAAAATCGAGTTTATTGGGACCATGTATAGGGTCTTGATCTCAAAACTATCTACAAAAGTGAAGAGACGTGGACGCTTGATCAATATTAAATGTAAAATTGTCGAATTAATGACACGAAGAAGCAGTTCCAATTTAACTCTATTGGACAACTCACATCGAAAGAGGCTATCTGTAGACAAGAAGAGTTGCATAAGTAAAATATAAATATATGGAAAAATATACGCACCCATTCCAAAAAAAATGAATAGTCCACAAGAAATCTCAGGTTAGGTCAGGTCAGGAAAAACGTCATCGGATACGATCTACCACTTTCCACTTACCCAAACCCACTATTCCTTCCAGTGCTTTACAAACTCGACAGTGTTAAGAGTTATTCGTCTTATTAACATTAATACATCCAGTTGAGAAAATTATCCTTGGTGCATGAATTTTGTTGTGAACTAATAATCTTTTCTATACAATTTCTCTTTCACTAGACTTGCTGTTGATTCAGTTGTGATAAATATACTTATCTAACTGTTACGGGAATGGCTCTAGCATATTCTAGAATGCCTCCTTGTATTTGTTTTATTTGAATTATTCTCACTTATATAGTGTATATATACATGTAGCTGAACATTGTTAATTCATTCATTGAAGAATCAATAGTTCCAACTTAGTATCAAAGCAAAAAATGGCCAAAGCCAGTTATACACTACATAATTCTTCACCCATATCAGCTTCAAGCGCAATGGTGCCTCCAATGAAGGGAAGCAACCAACCCTCACCATTTGGTGTCAATTTAACTTAAATGGTGCTTGTGAAGCTTGACAAAAATAATTTTCCACTATGGAAGAATATGATCCTTCCCATCATACGTGGACACAACCTTGAAGGTCACATTTTAGGTACAAATGCGTGTCCTCTAGAATTTATCAATACTCAAACTGCCAGAGAAGTAGAAGCTAGTGTCGAGATAACCCAAAATCCTTATTACAGTCAATGGATGTCCACAGATCAATTGTTGATGGAAGGCTTTACTCTTCAATGACTCTTGAGATTGCTATGAGAGTTATGGGCTTCAACAACTCTAACCAACTCTAGAATGCTGTGAAGGAGAGTTATGGCATTTAGAACAAATCTAGGATTACTTTTTTTTACTGGTGAACTCCAGAAAACAAGAAAAGGAACCATGAATATTGACCAGTATCTCAGTACATTGAAGCTTTTGGCAGACAATCTTGAGGTTGCTGGTAAAACCATTCCTCACTCAGATCTTGTTACACAAGTCTTGGCTAGTCTAGATGAAGAAGACACCTATTGTTGCTCAAACAAACAATAAGGACTCAATCTATTGGGAGAAACTTCAGTCAACTCTCATGACATTTAAAAGCGGGCTTGAACATCTAAATGCTATTAAAATTGAAATAGAAGGAATCAAACTTAATCAAGCATCAATCAACTTTAATAAAAAACCAGGATCAAACAATTACCACTTCAAGGCCTACAAGCCAAAAAATGTTGGGAGATTCTCAAACTACAACAACTATTGAGGTGGAAGAAGAGGCAGAAACAGAGGTGGTGTCTTCAATACTAGTGACAAACATGTCCATCAAGTGTGTGGCAAGATTGGACACAAGGCAGATATTTGCAACTTCAGATATGATGAACGCTATACTAGAACACCACCAAATCAGAGGACCAGCAGTGATTCACCACCAACAACCTTTATGGCATCACCCAGCTCTGTAAATGATCCAGCTTGGTTTGTAGACACAGAAGCTAGCAATCATATTATTGCAGAGATGGGAAACATCAATTCAGCAAATGAATATACTGGTTATGAAAAAATTATGGTTGGAAATATAAAAAAATTGCACATCTCACAGGTTGGTGTTACATCTCACTTTTGCTGAATAAGTTGTTGCATGTGTCTGGACTTAAGAAAAATCTCATAAGTTTTTCTCAATTTCCATATGATAATCATATTTATATGGAATTTATCTTTGATTGATTCTTTGTTAAGGACAAGCAAACGATGGAGGTAATGTTGCAATTGAAGCTTAAAGAAGGGTTGTATCAACTAGATCTTCCTCACCTAAACACTGAGTTTTCTGGTCAATTGTCAGTCCTTCCCAATAAATCATGTACTTTCGTCTCCCCTAGTAGTTCAAATCAAGAGTCTTTCAATTCCCTAATTAATGTATGGCATAGGTGACTTGGAAATCCATCTAGTCAGGTGGTGTCCCAAGTACTCAAAGCATGTAACTAGAAGGTAAAAATCAATGAAATCATGTCATTTTTTATGCCTGCCAGTATGGAAAAGCTCATCTCTTACCTTTCTTCTTATCCATCTCTCAAGAAAAGGCTCGTTTAAATCTTATACACACGGATGGATGGCGACAAGCTCACATTCAATCTACAGCAAGCTTCAAATACTACATAACCTTCCTGGACGACTTTAGCAAATTTACCTGGATATATAATATGAGACACAAATCTGAAACACAAAATATCTTTGTTCAATTCAAAAAATTGGTTGGAAACAAGTTTGGAAAGAAGATAAAGGCTCTACAGTCTGATTAGGGAGGATAATATAGAAACTTAACAAATCTTGTGATGCAATCTGGAATTGAGTTCAGACATTCATGTCATTACACTTCAGCCCAAAATGGCAGAATAGAAAGCATATACATATAACATAAACAGGTATGACTCTGTTAGCCCAAGCCAAAATGCATTTGACGTACTAGTGGAAATCATTTCATATAGTTACATACCTTATAAATAGAATGCCTATCCCAACTCTCAAACTGTAATCACATAAAAGAAATTGATTATAAGGCACTTAAGACTTTTGAGCGTGCCTACTATCCCTACTTAAGATTTTATCAAAAATATAAGTTCAGTTTTCATTCAACCAAATGTGTTTCCTTAGCTATAGTAAGTCTCATAAAGGCTATAAGTGCCTCAGTTCAAACAGGAAAAGTGTATATTTCAAGACATGTTGTCTTCTTTGAGTCTGAATTTCTTGTCAAAGGTCACTCAAGTCCTGTTGTGTCTGAAACAATAGTGTCATGGTTTCAGTTTCCTTTTCTGAAAAATAACTCAAGTCCTAATCTTGCTTGTATAACTCATCCGGATGCAACCTAAGCTATGCATTCTTTGCCTCCTAGCTTAAATGAAGCTTATCAGTCTGATAATGCTAGCAATGGTGAAGATAATGAAAATGCACAAAAGCCACTCAGTGATGTAAACAAATATTGTGTGCAGACAGAAGCAGAGTTGCCATAGAACATTGAAGAACCTGAATCAAATAGGAATACTGCCAACAGTTAACAATAACCATCAACAATCAGTTAGTAGTGAGCTAAGGCAGAGGCATAAACTCAGCAATCAAATACAACATCCTGTGGCTTGGCTAATAGAGGAAAAGCAGGAGTTTTTAAACCAAAGGTCTATTCAAGAAATTTGTTGAACGCAACTGTAAAAACATAGAACCCAAAAATGTAAGTGAGGCCATGATGAGTAAAGATTGGAGAGAAGCAATGAAAGAAGAGTTTAATGCACTAATGAAGAAAAAAACTTGGAAACTTGTACATTCATTACCATCATACAACATAGTAGGAAACAAATGGGGTTTTAGACTGAAACACAATTCAGATGGATCAGTTTAAAGGTTTAAGGCAAGACTGGTAGTTAAAGGATTTCATCAAACTCTTGGGTTGACTTTTATGAAAACTTGAGTCTACTTATCAAGGCATCAACCTTAAGAGTAATACTTACCTTTGCAGTCTCAAGAGGATGGAAAATCAGGCAAGTTGATATCAACAATACCGTCTTAAATGGTGAACTTGAGGAAGTTGTGTACATGAACCAACTTGGGGGACTCATAGGCAGTTCAAAACCATCTCATGTGTGCAAGTTAAAAAAGGTACTCTATCGTCTAAAGCAGGCACCTAAAGCGTGGTATGACAAGCTAAAAGCTACATTAATAAAATGGAGATTCAAGCAATCAAGAGCTGACACATCATTATTCTATTTCAAGAATGAAAGTCAAGTTATATTTGTACTTATCTATGTAGATGACAGTCATAACAGGTAATGACACAAAATTGCTCAGTGTTATAGTAGTACCATCAAACTTGAAAGAGGTATTAATAGTTAATCGTCTCATTACCGTTAATACATCCAGCTGAAAATTATCCTTGCTACATGATTTCTGTTGTGTACTAATCATCCTTGCTGTACAATTTATGTTACACTAGACTTGTTGATTCAGTTGTAGTGGATTCAGATACTCATCTAACAATTACGGGAATGGCTCCAACTGTACATTCTAGAATGCGCCCTTGTATTTGTCTTATCTGAATTATTCTCACCTGTAAAGTGTATATATATACATGTAGTTGAACACTGTAAATACTTTCATTGAAGAATCATTAGTTCCAACACAGCTCGAGCACAAATGGTCTATAAGACCCACAAGGAGTAGCTGCATGAACCTCCATTGCCATATTTTCTCTTCTAGCCTTTTAAGACATTGACCTTGAGTTGTTGCCGAAGATCCTTACTAATTTAGACAGTACAATTTACCTTCTAAGTAAATGAGTAAATTTTGAAATAAATAATTACTCAACAGTGTAATAGAGAACAATTAACGTAGAGTGTCTAAGGGAGGGATTTCTAACATTACCTCCAATACATAAAAATAAAAGGTGCCTTAATGAAGGAAAAATAAACAGAATAATTAATTTGTCAACAAAAAAATAGCCTTGGTGGCGACATTGTTGGTAATTTGCAAACATATGCAATTTGTTGATATATGTAATTTTATTTTGGTAGAAAAAGGTTGAGAGAACATTTAGAATGATCCATGCAGTATGGATTTATAACAATCATGTTATTTGACATATTATTTACGAGGACATTTTGGTTAAATCATGCACACGTACAAATACATTACTAGATTAAAAAAAAAAACATTGGGCTTGGTGATTACTTCAATAATAACAATCTTTAAGATTTTTAGTTAATTTTATGAGCATACAAGTAGCCAAATCCTAAAAATCTATGAGCACCCTATTATTTAATAAAATTCAATAAAATAAACTATGAAGATGAAACTAATTGTTGCCTGTTTTAGCCCCATTTTCTTGTTAAAAATGCATTTTGAAACGGTGATTTGATAGAGAATGCGTAGTTAAAAAATAACGAAAGCTTTTTATTTTACGTGTAATATTATTTTATTGAAAAATATGGGGTTAAAAATACGAAAGAAAAATATATTCTAAAAATAATGAAAGTAAACATGAGCTAAAAGGAGCATATTGTAAGTGTTATGCCCTAGGTCCAATTAACTTTGGACATAAACACTTTTAATATATATGTATAATCGATGCATATTTATAACAATATCTATTATTTAATTGAATTAATTTTCTAATAAAGTAAATAATAAAGTCCGTACATTCAAGTTTTGCTAATTTGTTAATCACAAAGGAGTTATGATTGTGAGATACAAATTACATATGACTAAATTTTAAATCGTCTGTGGTCGAAGTAATAACGAGATACGGATATCGTTATTATGGATAAATCATCACGTGTGACATTCTTACTTGTGAAGTAAGTAGCTGATCTCACAAGTTAAAGTGTGGTGGCACTTGAATGAACACGTGGATGTTTTATTATAGAACAAAACAATGGAGACCCACTGGAAGATTCCACATGGATAACTATCTGAGTGTTAGTGGTTGATCTCTAACGTTCGATAGTGGAATTGGTCATTTGACTTGAGGTCATCATAGTGCCTTATATGAGAACAGTCATACTTAGTGATATTGGAAGTTGCTCTGCCAATGGTCGCTAATATAGCACGTTCAGGTATGTCAAGAATCATATGAAGGCTGCAAATGATCGATAGATGATTCGCTCTTAGATAGTATGAGATTATGATCTACATTTTATCCATTTAAATTAATAATGAAATCATTGGCCAATGTGAACTCATAAGTCGAAAATGAGTTTTCGACTTACATTGACTTAACAGTGGGATAGAAGATATGATTGACAATTGAGATTGACGCATATCCATATCTCGTAATTCATCGGATAATATTGATGAAATGATTATTGTTTCACGGTAAATGAACAAGTTTGGTTTTGTCACATCACATGACATTTCTCATCACATGAATAGTCTTGACACATTACTAGATGTCAATTTGGGACGACGAATGTGAATGGTGATAAATTAAAAGTGGTGTTTTAATTTATCGACTTTGATTAGATCAAAATAATAATTCACGTCGTTAGATATCGTGATTGAGAACCTAATGGGTCATACACAAAAGAGAACCAGAAGAATGAGATTTACAAATTAACTAATTGACAAGTGTTGGATAATTAATTAATTGGGTTACTTATTAATAGACCCGAATTAATGGACCAGATTTAATTAATTTGATTAATTAAATATTGGACCGAGTTAAATTTAAGAGACGAAACAAGCCAGCTTGAACTTAAATTAATAAGCTACTAGGGTTTTAAAAATGGAGAGAATTAATTCATTAATACTGCTAGCACAAGAAAAGAAAACATAGCTATCATTCTTGTAGTCTATGTGGATTATCATTGGAGGCTGGACAATTGGACATCTTAGATTGCAGATCGTGATCATTGGAGTTTAAGAAAAAACAAAAGAGTTTGTGGAATTCATCAAATGTATAATTCTTATCACAGTTTCTATCTAAACAAATGCAGATCCTTGGTGGGAATTGAAAATTGTTTTATTTTCTTACGTGCATGATTTAAGTAAATTCCTAACACCTACTAATAAACCAACTATAGGCTTTCGTAGTACATGTTTCTTGCCTGTAAACGCTTGAAACTTTTGCCATTTTCTCTCTTCGAGTTTGAAGCCATTCCTCGAGTCATCTGATAATCTTTCCAAGCCGTTAGAACCAAAAACAAGCTTTCCAAATTTCTTGCCTCCGCCACTGGTGGTTGACGCCGATCTGCTGGAGCTGTCACTAGTGGTCGGCGCATTGTTCTCGAGTATTGCCGCTAGCCACTTAAATCTCTACAACTCTAAAGATTTCTCGTCCAAACTTCTCCCCTTGCTCGTGAATGGCCTAAATTTAGTCTGTTTTTCAATAACCTCCTCTTCTACTTTTTCTGGAGCATTCTCTTGAACTTTTTCAGGTTTTTCAGGTTTCTTATAGTCAAGAGGAGCAGCAAAATCCACATCACAATCTATCCCTATGAGAGGGTCAGGTTTCGCTTCCAAAACATTAATGTAAAACTTCTGGTCATTATGAGCGACCATTATGGTATCCCCGGTGCCCAAACAAGAAAAACTCCTTTTCTATTTTTCGGTATATACAAATTCCTTTTCTATTTAGAACAAGAAACTAGTAAAATCCATGATGAATATATAAGGTAACTTTTAATATATGGAAACAAAAAAAATCACTAGGAAAATATATGTTAGAAAAAAAGGTTACAAGTTAAATAAACACGTGGACAACGCTTAGTCTAGAATTTGACGGCAAGCAAGAATTTGAATTTTATTTAAAAAAAAAATCACCATTGCTGTGAAAAAGGCAGGATTTGAAAGTACACGATAGTTAAATGAGATGAAATTGTCAATTATGGATGTCTCGTGTTGGATTATCAGGATGAGAGAATTATGTGGAGCATCACTTGAATACGAGGGTGGACCTATAGCTTCTGGAAAAAGTGGCTACATGCATAGTAATAAGATCTAGCTCAGACATTGACCCGAGCAAGTAGGTTATCAGTCCATTGATTCATCCATCGGGTAGGCTATTAAACTGACGGTCCAATTACGAATTTATATATTCATAAATATTTCGAATATACAAGGAAACAATAATAATTACATGTGAAATAGTAATTAGTATTAAGAGAGATGAGAGGAAACTATACTTCATTTATTTAAAAATAAAGTGCTTTAAAAGTGTATTTATAGTATAATAAATGATAATATGATATGACTCTAATCTATTGGTTATAGTTCAGAAATTCAACCATGCTAATTTGTTTATGTTTAACTGCAATTGAATTTGTTGTATTGATCTCTATCTGATAGTTTAGTGGACAAAGTCGATGGCTAAGTAGGCACATCTCCGTGCTTATTAAGATGGAGCACCACTGGAAATTATTTTCTTGGACAATAGTTGACTGTATTTCGTAGCAGATACAAACTTTGTAAGAATGTCTGTCGAGTGATTATTTGGGAATATATATGATGCAACAAAGGATCAATCACGATTCAGGACAAAATGATAATCAATGACTACGTACTTCATGCGTGAAAGAAAATCAGACTAACGCATAGATATGTAGCACTGATATTGTCAGAAAAGATATTTGAGCAATGAGAAAGATTAGTGCATATTTCGGGTCTGTTTGGGCCTGATTTTAATTTAAATCAAAGTCAAACAATTAATATCGACAACATCTTTCATGGGTCCCACATCTTTTCAACCACACATTTCAAAAACTTCTATCAAAATCAACTTAAAATCTGATTTTAGTCTACACCAAACACTATCTTCTTGAAAGATATTACTTATCCAAAGAACTTCTGTAGAACACGAGGCAAGTGCATGGTATTTATCTTCACAAGAGGAGCAAGTCACTTTCTTTTGCTTCTTGGAGCACTAGGAGATTAGGGTGCCACTTCAAAAACCAAGATATGCAAAAGTATAGGAAGATTCATCATGATTCCTAGCCTTTAGCTTTTGAAAGTAAATATCTAAATTTCAAAATTCAAAAAAGTTAATAAAATATAAGAATGAACAGTTACTTCACAAACTTTACATATTGTATATTCAACTTATGAGTGCGCGCATGTTATTTCAATTCCATCGATAATACTTAAATCAAGGCATGCACTTCTTCAACTTTCAAAATACATTACCCTAGTCAATACCAAATCTGAGTATGTCAATATAATCTCTCATCATTCGTATTCTTTCTTGATTTTTCATTTTTTTCCCAAAAAGTGAGGGTTAATTTCACTGGTGGCCACCCAACTTTATAGTTGGTGTCACCATAGTCACCGAACTTAATTTTGTTTCATCATGGCCACTGAACTTTATACTTTGTGTCACCATGGCCACCCAATTTTATTTTATTTCACCAAGGCCATTGAATTGCATATAACATTTCACTATAATCACTCAATTTCATATAATATTTCACCATTGCCACTTGACCTCTTTTTACAATTTTCATTAATTTTAAAAGGAGTAAAACGGTAACTTTGCATTATATATATAAAATAAAATTTTAAAAAATAAAAACTTATATAAAAAAAAAACTTAAAATGTTTATTTTAAAATAATTTTTTATTTTATTTTATATTTTTAAAGAACATTTTTTTAAAATATTTTTTTATTTTATTTTATTTTTCTAACTTTTTTTAAAATACATTTTTATTTTATTTTAAAAATGTTTGTTTAATAAGTTTTTATTTTATTATTTTTTTCAAATAAGTTTTTTATTTTATTTTTTAAAATTTGTTTTATATATATAATGCAAAATTACCATTTAACCCATTTTAAAATTAATGAAAATAGTAAAAAGAAGCCGAAGTGGCCATTGTGAAATATTATATAAAATTGGGTGGTCATGGTGAAACAAAATTAAATTCGGTGGCTATGGTGATACCAACTATAAAGTTGGGTGCCCACTAGTGAAATTAACCCAAAATGTGATCTAAATAGTTGAGATTGAGTTTATCTTCATTATCAACTCAAACCACTCTCCAAATCCCAGATCGGTGACCTAAACATATTCGAACAATAACATTAATTATAGATTTTTTCCATTGCTTCAAAACACTTTGATGCAATTTTTTCCCTTTTTTTTCATTTTGTCCCTTATTCTATTTTTGGAATCTTTAGATTTTCGAAAGTAATTGTAACTTTATAACAACCTTATTTCTTAATAGATCATTTCCTAAGCATTGGTAATGAATAGAGTATGATTATTCAAGACTAGCTTCACATCACAATTTAGGTTACTTTTTCTATGTGCTAGGAATAGTGCAATATTTCTTTTTGGCCAACGAGAAGGACGGAAGAATGATCAAGTGAAGTAGGTATTGATTTTGGAGGAAGGAGTATGAGAACTTGACCCTTGAGAAATGAACATGTTATATTATCTTATTCTTGTCTAAACCTAAGGAAGAAGTTTCTAACAGGGACAGAAAGGCATGAGTGCAGTAGAAGCTAGATATGATAGCTTCTTTATAGTCTAACATTCTTGCCAATACATTACCTTCATTTTGTTCCGAATTATATTCTCTAATGAAAATGTAGCTCCATGAGCATGCTACTTAACCAATTAAGAATGTAATTGTGCTCAATTGTTTATAAGTCAAGTATAAAATAACGAAATTCAAGTAATAAATGATAATTAAAGTGTTAACACGAAACAATCCATTTTTATTATTCTAGATAGACATGATATCATAATTGGATATGAATTCCATAACCGAGCTAAGTTTCACACACATTCATGCATAATAAGACAAGCAAATATTTACTTATTTTTTCAGAAAAATTAAACCTAGATTATAAACACAAACGATACAGTAATGTAGACTTCATCACACAAAATATAGATTATTTTACAAGATAGCCTGATATTTTTCATTCCAAATTTAATTTCTACATTATCCTCAATGTTGGAATATACAGAACCAAATATAGAGATCAAAACTCTCCTAATGAGTATTAGACAATGGTGGAGACTGAAATGAAACTATTGGAACATACGTGGGGAGTCTTGGCCTATTAGTTCGCTTTCATATAACCTATATAGTAGAGGATATATAGAAAAAATGTACTATCAACGAATTTTCAATCGTGGATACAAATGTATCCTTAACATAATGAAACGATGGTCATTATTGGTATCAAACCAATAGCAATTCATACAAGCTAAATCTTCTAATACTAAATCTTCTAAGCGATAATTAGGCCAAAGAAAGAACTTAAATTTCATTAATTGATTTGTCTCTCCGTCAAGGAGATTACTGTCACCTAGAACTTGGCTGCTATTATTTTCGTTGCAAAATACAGGATTTTTATCTACATCGTTCATATTCTTTGAAATGAGTCATTAGATAGGCCCTAAATATCACTAATCTTCCAGCATATATGTCTAATCTCCTAGTTTCCGTGACATATGATGGTGCTCTATAAAAGCACTTGATTTCCAATCTTCATTTTCTCTTCTTTGCTTGTTTTACCAATTATTTCTATCATACTTGAAAAAGAGAAAGGAATTACCAATATGATCATATGTGAGTTAAGGCTAATCACTTATCGATTGTGATTGTGGGATAAGGAGAAATTCAACATAGGTGTGATGCTATGACGATAACCCGATCACTATTTACACAAAATATGTGAAATTTAGGGCACAAAATATGGAAATTGTTGATAAATGTACCAAAATATGGCATAATTCTATATAAATTATGTTTTGTAGGATAACATTAATGAACATGGTGGAATTTAGAAGAAACAAACGGAAAAATGACTAAAATGGAAGAAAATAAAAGTTCAGGAACCAAGTGCAAATAGTCGAAAGATGACCCAAAAGAAGAAATGAAGATGTGAAATAGTCAAAAACCAATTGAGCGAAAGAATGAAATGTCGGAAGAAGAAGCAAGGAAGGAGATCACGAAACGAAAAAATGGAGTTCGGGGACCAATATGCAAAGAATGAAAGTCTGCTTGAACTATGCTATAACATAGTTCTTTTAGCCATCCGTTTGCATAGTGTGATGCACGCCTTTCAGAGCTGAAATTGGTTGAACTATACTATATCATTAAAATGTACTATGCTACTATGCAATAACATAGTATATTTTCAGAGGAAAAATTATGGTTTCTATATATGATTTAAACTCTTATGGAAATAAATTTTGGGACATCTTTTTAAGACCTAGGGCCATCCAAAAGAGGTTACCACACATTACAATGCATTCTAAGAGATTTTGGAACATAAAAGGAGGCAAGAAACATGAAGATCAATTCCATGACTCGAAGATTCAATTCAAACTTTGTTTAGGTAACGTCGATTCTTCAAACTTTGTTTAGGTAACGTCGATTCTTCAATATTCCTTTTGTTTTCTTCATCAAAACATGTTAGGCTAGATTTATTTATGCTATGAGAATGATGAACCTTGTAATATGAGTTTTTAATCTTTAGTTTTTACATATTTCACATTGAAAACACATTTTTGAATATTGAATTATTTATATGATTTTCTTTTCTCCATAATTATTGTACACGGTAATTGTGTGAATTTGGCGGCTTATTTTATACATTCGAAAGAAGAAAAATAGGTTCGATATAGTGTAAATTGTCATAGGGTCCGATAGGGGATATGAACATACCACTATACTCTATATGATCTTTAAGTGTTCATAAAAATTCATGCACTCTTGTATATTCGCATCCGTCATAGAAATATAGTCGGGTAATATATGAGAGTTGGCTTAACATTACTTGAGAGAGATTGGTAAATAAAATAAAAATATTGATTCATCAAAATTCAAATGTGTTGTCAAAGTGTAATACTGAGGTTAAAAATGATTATTGTATGAGAATTCTGGATCCTAGTGCGTTTGTCATTTATTAAGTACATCAATTTGCATTTCGTTTAGTTAATTTACTCATAATTGCATAAGTAGATATTTTAGTCATAATTCTATCACAAACAAACACATCACTTTATTATTGTTTCGGTTAAGGTCGTAATAATTAAAATTAAACTAAATCAATATCTGTGGGACGATACTTAGACTGACTTCTACTTTATTACTTGTTAACAAATCATACACTTGCGATGGTTTTAATTCGAAATATATTTCCATGAACAAGCTTTTGGCGCCATTGTCGGGGACTAAGTTTTAGTTTGATTTTATTTACCACCACATTAATTCGAACATTTTTAGTTATGTAGTTCCTTCTATTCTTATTTATCTGAGTGCTACCATTATTTTTCTTTCAGATCTTGTATGCAAATGTCGCTTGACGATCAATTGACTCCAGTTGATCCAGAAATCAATTGCACATTTCATAGTAGACAAAGGGAAGCAAGAGCATCACAACAAAAATACCAAAACTAGCAAGTACACATGGCCAATGAGTAAGCCAATCTGATAGTTCAAGTCAACAAAGAAGAAGCCATTGATGAGGGAGATATGCTTATTGGGGATTTCATGACCCCCACAGATCATTTAGAGTCAATTCAGCAATGTCTACCCTCCGTTTAGGTGGCCTAATTTCCAGATGAAGACTAACATTATACATCAATTCCAAAATAGACATCAGTTTTATGGTAGAGCTGAAGAAAATCCACATACACACGTCTCTCAATTCTTGGAGAAGTGTCAACACTTTCAGATGATACTATTAGATGGAGGATGTTCCCACATACTTTGCGAGATAAAGCACTTGAGTAGTTGGATTTTCAACCAATCGCTAGTATCAGCATGTGGAATGATCTATCTAAAAAGTTCTACACAAAATTTTTCCCACTAGCCAAGATAGCAAAGTTGAAGTGTGATATATCTATCTTCCATTAAGGTGAATCGAAATCTTTTAATGAAGCATGGAATAGGTTCAAGAACATACTTCGTAAATGTCCTCATCACGATATTAGCAAAGGGCTCTCTAAGTCCAATATTTCGATGCGGGATTGCTTCCATCTTTCAAAAGCACAGTTGATTCTTCATCTAACGGCTCTTTATCTACAAAGACAATTGACGGAGCTTTGAAATTATTTGAGAAGGTGGAAATTACTTCAGCCATGTGGGCTTCTGAGCAAGTTGTTCAAAAGATAGCATCGGAGGTATACGAGATGGATGCTTACTCAACTTTGTCTTCGAAAATAATTCATTTTTTCATAAGGTGGAGAGCATATCAAAGATAACCAATGTAGCATAAGCCAAGAAGCCAAGTTGTGAAGAGTCTAGAGACAGATCATAATATAGCAGATTATCCTATTCTGGCACAAAGAATAGAACAAGTGGATTCTGCACAATGGAGAAAACTTCAACAGAATAATCTACATTCAGATACTTACAACCTAGATTGGAAGAAACACCCGAACTTTTCTTGGGATGGTCAGAATCAGAATAGGCCATGAGATCATTTTCAGCAACAAGAGAAGAAGTTTCAATTAGAAGAGATGTTCAGGAAATTTATGGGAAAAAATCAATGCATAGAAGTTAATAATCAATTCATGAGAAAGACTAAAACAATTCTCCAAGATCAAAGTGCTGCTATTAAAAATTTAAAGACTTAAGTGGGACAGATAGCTGGCAGAGCACCAGGTTCATTACTTAGTAATACAGAAATTGGAAAAAATTGGATCTTACACCAAGAATCTTCTTCAACCTCAAAAGTATTCAAACCCTAGCTTTTGCTCTTCAATCTTGATGATTTTGTGTTTTTCTCTCTCCCATATTGTTTGGAACTCCCTCAAAAGTGTAAAAAAATTGTAGTTATAATATTCCCCACATTTGTATTCAATGTAGGGTTTTAATGGGCTTCAAATCGGGTTAAAAAGCGCCCTAGATACACCCTGGTAGCGCCTCGCTTGGCGCCGCGATGTTGCGACCTTTCAGAAGAAAAACTATACCGCACTTCTTTTAGTATTTTTGTCATAACTTTCTCTTTTGATATCCGATTGAGACTATTCAAATTGGGTTGTAAATATAACTCAAAGGGCTATAACTTTAATGAATAGCTATTTTCCAATTCTAATGTTTACTAGGCTAAAATTTGGTCTATATCTCCGGCTGAAAATCTGGAATATCCTTGTGCAGTTGAAAATTGATTTGTGAAAATATTTTGGTCAAATTTCACTCATTTTGACTTCTAATTGCATCCATTTGACCCCTAACATTCTCGAATCTTCATCGTGAGCTTCAGCACAACTTTTGAGTATTTATACTTTAGTCCCCAAACTTTGAATCTTGCCCTTTTTTTTTTCCAATTTTCACTTCTTTCTTTCAAATTCACTTCCATTTATCGAGTTTCACCCAATAACACTTTATATAATAAATTAGGCTATAATACCATAAAAATTATTACGAAATGCCAATATTTTAAAGCCTGAATAAATGCATAAATACACTTATCAACACATTCTCAAACTTAAATATTTGTTTGTCATAAAATAAAACCAAACATGTAAGAGGTTTTGGTTAGATAACCTGCCATTTTATTTCAAGATTGAAATCGCTGTTTAAATCTATAAACAATTTTAAGGTCGCATTACCAAAAGTAATATCTACTTTTCCAATGCAAAACTAGTGTGTGTGTGTGTGTGAAGAATTAAGTAAAGCATTATAAATCCATGGGTTGTTTCGACTCCCGACCCTCAAGGTCAAATTTTTGCTTTCATCACTCGTAAGATTCACACAATATTTCACTAATTGCAAGTTGATATTCAACAAATAAGAATTCTCCAAGATTTGATTACTTCAACCTCCAAGACTCAACTAGGCTAATAACCCCCTATCAAAGACCTAACTTTTTCAAATAAGTATTTGGGATTTAATCAAGGCATAATAATTATAATTATTTTATCTTATGTGCAAATTTCTTCATTAAATTTTTCTAAACGACCCTTGTACTGAGTTTTAGGCCGATGATTCCCAAGTCAGATGAATATAGGGCACCAAGTTTTTAAATACCCTTGTAATCTTAATCATTCGGGTCATAAAGGCTACGAAGAGACGTTTCACAATGAGATAACTTTTTTTCTCTTTTTTTCCCTCTTTTTTCCCAATTTTTACCATGATTAGTGCAATACCTCTCATTAAACACCCAGTCTAAAAAATCAACCCATAATTTAAGATTTTTCAGCTAATTTTCATCATATTGGCATTAGACAATTCACACAAGAATTTACACACGTGTAATACTCATTCATATCCTTATCTCTATACAATAGTAAAATCACCCCCAACCTAATCTAAATTTGGTCGAATGATATCTATATATATATATTTTTTTTTCCTGCTTAGCATCTAAGTTCTACTATTTCAACATGTTAACCATATGAATCAACCCATGACATTATAATACAGTTCATAAATTAATACATAATTCCAAATATATTTGTCGACAAGGCTACCTAACCCACACAAGCACAAAATATACAAGAAAATCTTTTCTTTCACACGAAATAAAATCATATCACAGAAACACAAAAATACTAAACAACTGATGATTCACCCCCAAACTTAAAATACACATTATCCCCAGTGTGAAAATAAATACAAAGGAGGGTTGCGACTTCCCTGAATACATCAGTTTGTGTCATTGTCATCGTCCTGATAAGATGGATATGTGTTGGCTTTCTAACCACATTGTTGCCCATAACCTTGAGAACCTACAACCAATACACTAAAAATGTTACGACAACAAAATAAACATTCTTAAAACTAAAACTAAGTAATAAGAAAGGAATAGAGCTTGTGGTGCCTCTCGAGAAGTGTTTCTTTAAAGTCAATAGCTTGACTTTTTACCATCATTGCACTTCATGCAATTTTCAATGTACCTTTTTTTTACTCTTCGTATTTTGATATTTTCATTATCATCTCTACCAAAAGGTCCGTTGAAATTTGATTTTCTATTTTAACAGTTCCATTGATCAGGTGGATCTTTTTTATCAATTCTACAACAATTATTTTTGTTGGAAGATTTCTCAAATGGGGTAAAAATATTAAATATCCCGTGCTTGTCCTCCATCCTCAATATTAGCTCACATTTCTCCATGTCAATCGAGGTTCGACCCGTTTTTAAGAATGATCTATCCAATATAATTGGAATGTCTCGATCTTCTAGTATGTCCAACATAATGAAGTCCACCAAAAAAATTTAAATTCCCTACTTCTATGAGCACATCCTTAACTTACCACAAGACTTTGAAATTATTGTATCAGCTAGTTGTAGCATTATTGATATTGATTTGACTTCACCCAATCTTAATTTCCTGTAAATAGAATATGACATTAAATACTAAAACCTACGTCACACAATGCATTAATAGCACAACAATTACCAATTGAAATAAGCAAAGTAAAACTCCCTAGATCTTTCAACTTGTGAGACAATTTGTTTTACACTCTTGCACTACTTGCCTCCGATAACGCCACAATTTCAAATTTTGGAAGCTTTCTTTTCTTTGTCAATGTATCTTTCAAAAATTTTGTGTAGATTGGAATTTGTAATATCGCATCAATTAACAGAATATTGATCTAGAGTTTCTTGAGAACATCAAGATTTTTTTCAAAATTTGTGTCTTGTTTATTTTTCTTGAGCTTTTGAGGAAGAGAAATGGGAGGCGTGTAAGCCTTAACAGGACTTGGTGCCTTGGCAGTGGATACTTTTGTACTTTCTTCTTTCTCAATTGAGGTGGGTCATTTTTCTTCCATTATAGCTTCATCAACATCTTCTTGGTCATCTTTTTTTCTGGTCGTTTTGCAGTAATCTCTGGTAATTGTAGCTCACTCTTTGTAATTATAAAATGAATATTTTCTTCCATCGACTTCTTTCGAAGTCTTTGAGGGAATGAAAGTGGAGGTACATATGCTTTAACTTTTACAAGAGCCCTGGATGAATCGTTTTCCACTAATCTTATTGCCATCACTTGCTCTTTAGGATTTGTCAATGTATTTCTTGGTAGTGAACCCTGTGGACGTTTTGCAAGTTGTTGAACTATCTGACCAATATGTGTCTCCAACTTCTTAATAGATGCTTGTTGATTTTGAAAATTAGTATCAATCTGTTAGAATACTTTGTCTGTTTTTTACACATATTGATGAAACATCTTCCCCAAACTTGGTCTTCTCTCTTGCTGAAAATTATTCCCATATGTGTTGAAATTGCCAGAACCATTATGAATAAAGTTTACTTGTTCCTCTAAAGAAGCAAGTATTAAGCAATTTTCGATAGCGTGATTTCTCCCACAATTCTCACATGCTGAACTAGACATCACTAAATTTTCTCCATGTGTTTGCAATTTTACGAGTAACTCTACCTGCTTCGTTAAAGCAATAATCTATGCATTGGTAAATGTGTTGTACAATTCATAAATTCCAGACGCTTTCTATTGTACCACTATTTTTGATGAAAATATTGAATGTGTCTTGGCAATTAACTCAAACAAATCCATGCATTGTTGTACGGATTTTCCAATGATCGATCCACCTGAGTTTTTGACAATGGTGACAGTCCAATATAGAAGTATTGCACTTCATTACCTATGGTGATCCCATGATTTGAACACTTTCTCATTAACTCCTTGAATATGTTTTATGCCTCGTGATAGCTCTCCCCATCTTTCTATTGAAATGTTTGAATATTCAATCTGATTTTTGCTACTTTTACCAGTAGAAAAAATCTGTTACAAAATTTTATAGTTAGTTCATCCCATGTAGTAATACTTCCACGAGTTTCAACATCTAACCGTTCCAATGTAGCATCTCGCAATGTATAGTGAAATAATCTCAGCTTGATTGCATCTTCATTAACCCTTGGAGCATGAAAATTCTGGCAGTTTCTGAGGAATTTGGAGATATGTGTGTTTGAATTTTCATGAGGTAAACCATAAAATTGGAGAGTGTGTCTGTCAATTTGATCGAATCTGTCCTTATCTGAAAATTGTTCACCCCAAAATCAGGATATACTATACTATAGCACGCTGGTGCTGCTATGAGTGTCAAGAACATTGATACTAACAAGTCTCCTTCATTAATTTTCACTTGCTCATGTTGCTGGACCTGTGGTGCATGTACTCTCTCAGAAACTTGTCCAATTGGCTGTATAAGATCGCCGGACATTTGATGTTGTTATTTTTATTTGTATTCTTTGCATTTTCGTCTGAAAATACGTTCTATTTTCGACTTAAACAGTTCGAGATCGTTACCTTGAGTACGAAGTATACAACGAATACCTTTTATCCGTTAATTAAAAAAATCAAATAACAGTTAAAACTAAATTAATTAAGACTAAAAGTAAATAATCCCCAACAGCAACGCCAAAAACTTCTTCAACCTCAAAAGTCTTCAAACCCTTTCTTTTGCTCTTTGATCTTAATGATTATGTGTTTTTCTCTCTCCTAATTGTGTGGAACTCCTTCAAAAGTGTAAAAAACTTGTATTTATACTATTTCCAATATTTGTGTCCAACGTAGAGTTTTTATGGGCTTCAAAATGGGTCAAGAAATTCCCTAGATACACTAGGACAACACCTTGGTGCCATGGGAGCGGCGCCGCGGGAGAAAAACTGAATTGCACTACTTTTAGTATTTTTATCATAATTTTCTCTCTCAATATCCAATTGAGACTATTAAAATTGGGTTATAAAGATAACTCAAATGGCTAAAGCTTTACTAGAATATTTGTTTTCCAATTTGAAAGTTTACTAGGCCAAAATTGGATCTATATCGCCGGCTGAAAATATGGAACATCCTTATGTGATTGAAAATTGATTTGTGAAAATATTTTTATCATATTTCACTCCTTTTGACTTCTATTTGCATCCATTTGACCCCTAACATTCTCAAATTTTTATCGTGAGCTTCGGCATAACTTTTTGAGTAGACACTTTAGTCTCCAAACTTTGGATCTAGTCCATTTTTCGCCAATTTTCACTTCTTTCTTTCAAATCAACTTCCATTCATCGAGTTTCACCTAATAACACATTGTATAATAAATTAGGCTATAATTCCATTAAAATAATCACGAAATTTCAGTATTTTAGAGTCCGAATAAGTGTATAAAATACACTTATCAAACACCCATTAATTAAACATTTGTTTGTCCTCAAACAAAACAAAACAAAACATACGAAAGGTTTTTGTTAGATAACTTGCCAGTCTCAAGATTGAAATCATTGTATTAAATCAATAAACAGTTTCAAGGTCGCACTACCAAAATCAATATCTACTTTTCCAATGCAAAACTGATGTGTGTGTGTGTGTGTGTAAAGAATTAAGTAGAACACTATAAATTCATAATTTATTTCGATTCCCGACCCTCGAGGTCAAATTTTAACTTTCATCACTCGTAAAATTCACATACCCCCAAGCTTATTCTAATTTTACTCCTTTCACAGTGTCTGATCTAAGGCTGAATCTTTATACCAACTCCTCACCCTCTTTAGTTTAGATAGATCTTACTAATTGCAAGTCGATATTTCAACAAATATGGATTCTCCAAATTTTGATTACTTTAACCTCCAATACTCAATTAGACTAATAATCCCCTATCAAACACCGAACTTTCTCAAATAAGTGTTTGAGACTTAATCAATGCATAATTGTTATTATTTTTTTCATTTTATGTGCAAATTTTTTCCATTAAACTTTCTAAATGACCATTGTAGTAAGTTTTAAACCGATGACTCACAAGTCAGATGAACATAGGACACCAAATTTTTAGATACATTTGCAGGTTTAATCACTCAAATCATAAGGGTTACTAAGAGACGTTTCACAATGAGATAGCTTTTTTCTCTCTTTTTTTTGTATTTAAAGAATTAGAATCTTGAATAAAAGAAATAAATGATCACACATAGATTACATTGTTCGACATAGCTATGAATTTAGGTACTCATAGCAATAAAAGAAAAACAAAAAGTATAGAATTCATAACCTGGTTATGAAATCTTGATCATGGAAAGAATTGGATCTTGCACCAAGAATCTTCTTCAACCTCAAAAATTTTCAAACCATAGCTTTTGCTCTTTCATCTTAATGATTCTGTGTTTTTCTTTCTCCCAAATTGTGTAGAACTCAATCAAAGGTGTCAAAAACTTGTATTTATAGCATTCTCCATATTTGTGTCAAATGTAGGATTTTTATAAGCTTCAAAACGGGTAAAAATGCGCCCTAGATTGGCGCTGCGAAGACAAAATGGTGGTGCCTTTTAGGAGAAAAACTAGATTGCACTTATTTTAGTATTTTTATCATAATTTTCTTTTCTAATATTCGATTGAGACGATTCAAATTGAGTTATAAACATAACTCAAAGGGATAAAACTTTACTCGAGATATCTATTTTCCAATTCGAACGTTTACTAGGCTAAAATTGGGTCTCTATATCCGGCTAAAAATCTAGAACATATATTTTGGTTATAATTCACTCCTTTTGACTTCTAATTGCATCCATTTGAACACTAGCATTCTCGAATCTTCATTGTGAGTTTCGGCACAATTTTTGAGTATTACACTTTAGTCCCCAAACTTTGGATTTTGCCTTTTGTTCACCAATTTTTACTTTTTTCTTTCAAATCCACTTCCATTCATCGAGCTTCACCTAATAACACATTATATAATAAATTAGGCTATAATTCAATTAAAATAATTACGAAATGTCAATATTTTAGAGGCATATCAGAAATCAACCTCAAGGAACACGTCAAAGCAATGAAAACAAGAAGTGAGGTGCAATTACCGGAAATAAATGTCAAGAGACCGGTTGCGAGTAAGGAAATAATACATTTTTTAGATGAGGAACATGTGGAATAGATTGAACAAACAATAGAAGCATCTGCTGAGGGGAGTTCAGATACACCAAGGGGTAAGGCAACCATTCCTATCAATCCTTACGAGCCTCCTATTCCATTTCCACATATGATGAAAAAGTACAAATTGGATCAACAACAAACAAAATTTCTAGAGGACTTCAAGAAATTCCACATCAACATTCCATCTGCTGATGCACTCATTCAAATGCCTAGCTACACCAAGTTCTTGAAGGACATCCTATCCAATAAACGTAAGCTAGAGGAACATGAAACTGTGATGTTGACTAAAGAATAAAATGCTAGAATTCAGAAAACTTCCAAAGTTAAAAGACCCAAGGAACTTTACTATACCCCAAACCATTAGAGATTGTTATTTTGATAAAGTTTTATGCGATTTAGGTACAAGTATTAATTTTATGCATTTTTTGTTTACAGAAAATCAGATTGGGATTATTAAAGACGTACTGATCAATCCTTACTCATCTAAGGAAGATTAATGAAAACATGCTGATTAAATTGGAAAAATTCATCATCCCAACTAACTTTCTCATTCTTGACATTGAGGAAGACAAGGATGTTCCACTCATATTGTGCTGATCATTCTTAACTACAGGAAGAGCTCTTATTGATGTTCAAAAGTGTCAACTAATTTTGAGTTCTTTCTATATTTTCAAAGCCATGAAATTTCCTACTGAGCCAGATAGCTCTTTTCAGATAAATGTTATTGAAAAGGTGGTCCAAGACACATTTTTGCTACATAACCAGTCGAATGCACATGAGGCATGCATTGTATATTCTCAATCTAGTCACACTAATTTTCTTGAACTCGAGGCATGTGCAAGGTTTTTGGAGACCAATTAACCATACACACATAAACGCCATTTTGTGGAGTTGGGAACCGATCCTACTAAGCCACTATCATCTATTCAGCAGCCTCCTAAGTTGGAACTCAAGCAACTACCACCTCATATTCGATATGCTTATTTTGGGGAGTCCTTTACACTTCCTATAATTATTCTGAACTTCGTTAGCAAGGTGGACGAAGAAAGACTATTTCGGGGTACTAAGAGATAATAAGATAGCTATTGGGTGGTCTATTGCATATAATAAAGGGATCTGCTCTTAATTGTGCATACATAAGATTCTCATGGAGGAGAATTTTCAACCAAGTATAGACGGTCAGTGGAGGCTAAATCCAAACATGAAAGAAGTAGTCTGAGCAGGGTTATTGAAACTCCTAGATGCAGGTATCATTTATCCAATATCGAATAGTACATGGATCAGCCCAGTTCAGGTTGTGCCGAAGAAGGGTGGTATTATGGTGGTGTAGAATGAAAGGAATGAATTATTTCCCACAATAACTATTACAAGATGAAGAGTTTTCATTGATTATCCCAAACTCAATGCTGCTACTCGAAATGATCACTTTCCCCTTTCATTTATCGATAAGATGTTAGAAAGACTGGCAGTGCACTCTCACTAATATTTTCTTGACAGATATTCTAGATATAATCAGATCCCACTAGCACTCGATGATCAAGAGAAAACCACTTTTACTTGTCCTTATGGTACATTTGCCTACCGTAGGATGCCATTCGGTTTGTGCAATGCTCCTGCTACCTTTCAGCACTGCATGATGGTGGTCTTTCTCTAACATGGTGGATAAATTCATAGAAGTCTTCAAGGATGACTTCTCGATGTTTGGATTTTCTTTTTATGAATATACAGAGCATCTGAGGATGGTATTACAGTACTACAAGGAGACAAACTTGGTATTGAACTCGAAAAAATGCTGATTTATAGTAAAAAAGGGCCTTGTGTTGGGGCATTACATTTTAACTAATGAGGTAGAAGTGGACAAAGAAAAAATTTATGTTATCGAGAAATTACCGCCACCTAAATCAGTTTAGGGTGTTCACAGTTTCCTTGGGCATGCCGAGTTTTATGACGCTTCATTAAGGATTTCTCAAAGATCATGAAGCCTCAGTACGACTTGCTAGCTAAGGATGTCACTTTTGACTTCTCTGCAAAGTATTTATTGACTTTCAACACTTTAAAAGAGAAGCTGACCTCAGCACCAGTGTTCATTGCACCGGATTGGAGTTTGTTATTCGAATTAATGTGTGATACGAGTAATTACACCATGGGGTCGTATTGGGACAGCGTAAGAACAAAATATTCCATATGATTTACTATGTAAGCAAAACATTGGACAACACACAAATCAACTATGCCACCACTAAGAAAGAGCTTATAGATGTGGTCTATGTCTTTGATAAATTTTGATCTTATCTCGTTGGATCAAAGGTCATAGTCTATACCGATCATGCTACCTTAAAGTACTTGATGACAAAGATGGATGCCAAACCAAGACTCATCCATTGGGTATTACTTTTGGAAAAGTCCGGTTTCGGGATTAAGGACAATAAGGAAAGTTAAAATGTGGTAGCCGATCACTTATCTCGACTTGAACCTGGAGTGCAGAAGGAGCGCACAGATAAATGAGATAAATGAGATTTTTCCAGATGAGCAGCGTTTAGTGTGGAAGCGGCACCTTGGTATGTTGATATAGTAAATTATTTTGCCAAGTCTATCACTCCACCGAATTATTCAAGTCATCAAAGAAAGAAATTCTTCACCGGCTTGAAATATTATTTTTGGAAAGATCTCATTCTCCATAGGCGAAGGACAGATCAGATTATTCGATGATGTGTTCCTAATGATGAAGTACCTCGAATAGTGGAGCAATGTTATTCATCTACATATGTAGAACACTTTGGTGCATCAAAGACAGCTGCTAAATTTTTACAGTTTGGGTTCTATTGGCCTTTATTCTTTTGGGATGCTTTTGAGTTTGTGAAGAGGTGTTACATTGATAGATGCCATCGTACGGGAAAATCTTTAGAAGGAACTAGATACTTTTAAATAGAATTCTAGAGATAGAGCTTTTTGATTTGTGGGGAATTGACTTTATGGGGCCATTCCCTCTATCGTTCTCAAATTAGTATATCGTGGAGCAATAGCATCGCCGACCAACGATGCTAAGGTAGAGGTATATCTTCACACATTATGGCACACATCGAGCTGTCATAATTGATGGGGGCAAACATTTTTGCAATTGGCAATTTGAGTTATTATTGGCTAAATATGGCGTCGGCACCGTATAACTATTCTTTATCACTCTCAGACTAGCGGACAAGTTGAAATCCCCAATATGGAATTAAAGTAGATATTTGAGGTAACGGTGAGTTCTTCGAGAAATGGTTGGTCTAAGAAGCTTGAAAACGCTTTGTAGGGTTACATAACAGCTTTCAAAACACTTATAGGCATGTCTCCTTCGCTTGATTTTTGAAAAAGCGTGTCACTTGCCAGTTGAATTAGAACACCATGCTTACTAGGCGATCAGAAACTTAAATTTTGATTTGAAAGCAGCTGTTGATAAGAGATTACTTCATTTGAATGAAATAGATGAATTTCGACTAGAAGCCTATGAGAATGCAAAATTCTAAAAGGAGTGCATCAAAAAGCTGCTTGACCTGTATATTTAAAGAAGAAAGTTTGAGGTAGGCCAAAAAGTTTTGTTATACAACTCAGACTCAAGCAATTTTTTGGGAAAGTTGAGATCAAGGTGATTGGGTCCATGCACAATTACCAAGATATTTCCTTATGTGGCTATAGAGATCATTCATGAAAGAAAATGGACTTTTATAGTTAATGGACAACAACTGAACCATTACTGGAGCGGTGAATTCTCAAAGGAAAAGTCAACCATTCATCTTAGAACACCGGATTAAATCAATTGCCATAAAATCGAGTTATAGACTATAAACAAGTGCTTCTTGGGAGGCAACTCAATACTTTTTCCCTTTTATTTATTCCACTTTATGCATCCAATTAGGAATTTCTCGTGTTTTTAATAATTTTTAGCAATATTAGGTCAATTATCATCCTCATAAGTCACAAAGAGTCTATGCATGGTCAACAATAGATTTAAAGGTGTTTTGCACAAGTTTGGGGGAGTCAGAATACTAATTTGTTGATTCAGCGTGAAAATTACGCATTTTGAGGCAAAAAAAATCATTTTTAAGCTTTCCCATGTCAACAAGTGTTTTCTAGTTGAAAGTGTTTTTGAGACCAACAACATGGCTTACGCTCAACCGATACAGTTTAAAATGTGTTTTGAATTGTTTTAGGGGCGGTGGAAAACCGATTCGAGTTATGGATAGGAAAAAAATTAGAATGTATAAAGCAAAAAAAAATTGACCGAAACAAGTTTTCGAGGAGATGAGTGATTTTTAAAAATTTTCCATGTTTCATACACTCATCTTACTCATTTTCACTAGTTTGGTACAAAATTTGATGTCCACGAGGTTAAAGATGATCGAACGACCAAAATTTTTGAAGCCGACGCAATCTTCCTTTCTGGTAGTCTATGTGATCGCATAGTACTACCCACCATGTGATCATACCTAAAGCATAAGGACCTAAATTTGCCTTGAATTTTTATTCTATGCGACTACATTATTTTACTTTATGCGGTTGCATAGAGTAAACAAAAGAAAAAAATTCGAAACAGATTTTAAAGCACCCACACACGACACTTCTTTTTCTTCAAAACACATGGCCACTGTAGACTACATCACGTACACACGACATTCACATTACACCGTCATCATCATTCCATTTGAAATTCTCCCCAAGCAATTCAAGGTATGTCAACATCTCTCTTTGCCCCCTTTCTATACAATGGACACTTTATTGTTTTGTGGATAAATTTGGTTGATTGAGGAGTATGGACATTAGGTAGATTGTGGATGAATTGTTTGGGATTGAATTGTTACCCAAAGGCGAAATTCCTGGGTTGTTCATGGATCCAAATAGGAAATTTGCATTGTTTGAGTTGATTTCAGGTTTGTGAGCCACACTTTAATTTTTTTTATAGATAATACTCATATTTCCCTGCATGTTTCACCGAGCATGGCATTGTAATATCACTTTATGCTTTGTTTGTTTTGTTTACTTGAATTCATTTAGTGTGAGTGTTGTATACATGACTTTTGTCATGAGTTTGGGGGATTTAGTTACTCATGCTAAAATCTTATCTTTAGGTGACATAGCATTCATTTATGCCTCACCTAAAGATTAATTCTTTCAATTTTTTGTGTTTACAGGATGCCTCCTAAGCGAACTGCTAAAGGAAATGAGAAAGCTACCTCCACTTCTACTACTGCTCATATATGGGGGCCTAATGGAGGTATAAGAAGGTTTTTGAATCAAGAGGCCACATCTAGATACTCTGATACCGTTAGCCATTAGGTATTGCTCGCGATGAGACCAATTGAACTAGAGGACTTTCTATGTGTTAAGATTGTGACTTTGGTGCAGAATTGTGGATGGGAAAAAGTGGGATAGAGACCACACCCGATATATGAATGACTTTTTTAAGAATTCTACAACAACTTCAATAGAGAGATATACACCCCTGGATCCAAGCATTTACATCAGACATAGGTGAGGGACAGGTGGATTATATTCTCACCGAGGTCATACATGAGTATTATGAGCTAACTTGGGACAATGTTATCTTTTTTAAGAATTCTACAACAACTTCAATAGAGAGATATACACCCCTGGATCCGAGCATTTATATTCTCACCGAGGTCATACATGAGTATTATCAGCTATTCATGTACCACAATATTGAGCTTACAACACATCGAACCACTTTCAATAATCCCAAGGCTGGATTCATCTACCACTTGGTGAGGGGTCAGAAAATTAACTTGGTAACGTTCATCTATGAGCAGCTTCACTCTCAGGGGATTTGCAAGAGCTCAGCCATAAATATCCCATCTGGGAAAGTTCAAGAAAGACCCAGCGCTTTTATTAAGCGCACTACATTTGAGGCTAAAAAAAAGCTTAAGAGAAACATGGAAAACAGTTAGAGAGGGAACACCTAAGACAGTAGCCACCTAATTCATAGGTGCTGAGATCCAGACAGTGCGGAATGATATGTTAACCACCGGGAATTTTACTACTACTGCTAGTAGGGAGGCTTTAGCTGCAAGGAGAGAGTTTGAGACCTTAAATGTACAGTTGTGTACTTATGTGGACAGAGTTGATGGTATACAGCTAAGGGCTAATAAGACGTGGGACCGATTAGACAGCATTGAGACTGAGGTTCAGAAGTAGTCAACACTACTTCAAGGTATGTAAGAGCGTTTTGACGAAGGTTTTGGCATGATAAGGGGCATATAGGCCGAGCTAGCCCAACGGTCTGAGATGATGAGACAGATTCTTGCACGATTGTCTCCCCCTTTAGCAAATGACACATCGGCTCTAATTTCCCACCACCATCTTCACCGCCATATCCATATTAATCAGGAGAGTATTCTTCACCCCTATTTTTGTACCTATTTTTGTTTTTATCTTACAATTCTGCATTTCACTAGTTTAATTTGATACCATTGAATAATGTTTTGCATAAGTTTGGGTGTGGCTGCATTTTCATGAAACTTTTGATTGTTCGTCAATATTTGTGAATAATTTAATATGAGAGAATACCATTAGCATTTTTTTTAGTATTTGCTCATTATTGTGTGTGCTTGTGTGGGGTTGATTGCCTTGGCTGGCAATGATGTTAAATATTGGAATAGATATGGATTAGGAATAGTGAAAATGGTGCATAATTAGATTAGTCAATGTTTGTTTATGTGAAACTTGACATTCTTTGTACATAATACTCATGTTTTGCACATTGAGTGAGTGATTTGGTTCATTACTTAGAGAATAGTTGAATATAGTAAGTTAAATCCGAATAAACTCTAATGTATTAATCCATAATTCATTCATAGAGTAGTTCGAAAGTGGTTGAACTGTAACAATGGAACTTTGAGATGAGTAGTGGTTTCGTGCACGAAAATATTCTTATGTGGATTGTTTAAAACTAATGAGATGACGATGAGGTGAAAGTCTTAAGTTAGGGGTTGGTTTTAAAGGCTGAATATCTAAAAGAAAAGGAGCATAATACTAATCTATGTATGAATAAATTCATATTTTCGAAGCTATATAGCTCGCGTGAATAAGCCTACAAGGGTTTAAAACCTCGTACCCTATGGTCAGTTGACTTGGGAATCATCAGTCTAAAACTCGCTACATGGGTTATATAGAAAGCAATTGATAAGATGTTTGAAACAAAAAATAAGAATAAAAAAAATAATAGTAGTTGAGAAAAAGCACAATTACCTTGATTAAGCCCCAAGACATTTAGTTTATAGAACTATACATTTGATACAATGCAAGTAGTTTAGTTTAGTCTTAAAGGTTAAAGCAGTAAAAAATATAGGAGAATCTCAACTTTTTGAAGTGTGAACTTGTGGTAGTAAGATCCATCCAAACTAAGAGGGGGTAAGGAGTGAATTAAATAAGTTCAACTTAGAATCCACCCCGGGAAAATTGAGTGAGAAAAATAAGTTTGGGGGTGTATATCTCTCAAATGAATAAATGAAATATTTGACTACTATGGCTTAGGAGTTGAGCTAATCATGAGCTTCATATGTTTACATGAGCTTACACACAGACACACGTAGAATTATGCATATAATAGAAGGAGATTGATTTGATTTTGCTCTATTGAAGTTGTTCTTTATGTTGATTACTGAATTTCAATCCTGAGACACGGCAAGTTGTCAAACCATGTTTTGTGTAGATTTAAGCTACAGTTGTTTGACAAACAATTGTTCAAGTTTGGGGGATTTGATAAAAGGGTTTTATACTTATTTTGGGCACAAAATATGGACAATTGTTGGTAAATATATCAAAATATGGTTTAATTCTACATAAATTATGTTTTGTAGGATAATATTGATGAACATGGTGGAGTTTAGGGGAAATAAACGAAAAAATGACTAAAATGGATGAAAACCAAAGTTCGGGGACCAAATTACAAATAGTTGAAAGATGACTTGGAAAAAGAAAAGAAGAAGTGAAGGAGTCAAAAACCAATTGAGCGAATGAATGAAGTGTTGGAAGAAGAAGAAGTGAGAAAAGAGATCACAAAACGAGAAAATGAAACTCAAGGACCAAACGCAAAGAATGAAAGTCTGCTTGAACTATGCTATAGCATAGTTCTTTTAGCCATGCGATGGCATGGTATGATGCAAGGACTTATATGATTCCAACTCTTATGAAAACAAATCTTGGAACATCTTTTAAAGACCTATTTCAAGAGATTTTGGAGCATAGAAGGAGGCAAGAAATACAAAAATCGATTCCAAGACTCGAAGTTTCAATTCAAGTTTTATTTGGGTGATGTCGATTCTTCTATATTTCTTTTATTTTCTTCTTCATAACATGTTAGGCTAGATTTATTTGTGTTACGAGAACGATGAACCTTGTATGAGTTTTTAATATTTAGTTTTACATATTTGACATTGAAAATACGTCTTTGGATTATATGATTTTCTTTTCTCCACAATTATTGTGCATGATAGTTGTGTAAATTTTGTTGCTTATTTTATGTCGAAAAAATGAAAATAGGCTTGACATAGTGTAAATCGCCATGGGATCCGATAGGGAATAAAAATATACCGCTATACTCTATGTTAAATTTTTAATTTTTCATAAAAATTCATGCACTCTTATATGTTCGGGATCCTAGTGCATTTGTCATTTATTAAAAACATCAATTTGCATTTAGAATTATTTGTATTTAGTTTAGTTAATTTATTTATAATTGCATAAGTAGATTATTTTAGTCATAATTTTGTCACAAACAAACAAACACATCACATTATTCTTATTTCAGTTTAAGTCGCAATAATTAAAAATGAACTAAATCAATCTCTGTAGGACGATACTTAGACTCACATCCACTTTATTACTTGTTAACAAACCGTACACTTGCGGTTGTTTTAATTCGAAATATATTTTCATGAGCATTAAGTAGAAAATATTTTAAAACATAAACTTGAAAATAGTTAAATGTATCTAAGTACTAAATGCAATCCTAACTTAATACATGCAATACAATACAATAAAATAAATAAAAGCAAGTAAATTATAGAAAATTAGATTGTCTCTTAATATGTGCTTGTTTATAGTCATATCCCAATATTTTGCAATAAAACATTCATGACACTTTGAATATGACTTTGAAGGTCTAGGTTAGTTTGCTTTGATTGATTTTACACCATATTTCATTTCTTCTCCAAATTTCGACTTTGCCACTCTCAAAATAACATGACTTGTCTTCACCACCTAATTCGAACTCAACAACAATACTTCTATCTCCTCAGCGACCTTAATCACAACATAAATTTTGGAACAAAAATGAAGTGGTTGTATGTTAATTCCAACATCATTGAACGTCTATTATTAATTTTTTTTTATTAAAATCAAGTCCTCATTCTTAAAATACTCTTTTTCTATAGTTGGTATTTCCTCAAGTTGAATGGAAAATCTACTATCTAAAGTTCAGACGATTGCATAAGGAAGTTTTCATATAAAGTCTCTATTTGTTGTTGAGGATTAGTGGAATTACCACTAATTTGCATTTTCGACCAAAAATATTTTGGGTGTTGCTCCCAAAGAGAATTATATGTCTGCAAGTATGGATCATCCGAACTTATTTGGGGTCCTGTCCTTTTCTATCTTCGCATGGCGATTAAATTCCATTTCTCCAAAGGCATGTTGTCTTCAAGAATTCCGACATATGGATCATACAAGAGAGATTTCTTCTGTTTATCTTGTACTTTAAATTTTGGTAATTCCAATAGTACTCCAAAGGCAAGTCATCTTCATCAACTTTATTCACACTCTGTACCTGAAAGATTGATAATGCCCGTAATACTTCCACAAGTAAGTCATCCTCGTGAATTTCGGTAAGGGGTATGATACACTTCAAGTCATCCTCATCAATTTCGTAAGGGGTATGATACACTTCGACAAGTGTATCACACCCTTCACTCTAAAACATTGTAGGTGGAGAAATCCCTTGTAGACATATTGCCATCATCAATATTGGGATTTCATCTCATATTGTATTTGGTATTTTTCTTCTTTTTATCCCGTGTCAATGAAATTAAGAAAAACAAGTAGACGAGTTGAAAAAAAATGGAAAAATAATAAAAATAATTAAACTAAAAGTTAGAATTAATTAAAAACTAATGTAAATAACAGTCTTTAAAACAATGCTAAAAGCTTGTTTATCTAAATGCAACTATACAATATGATGACAAGTACGAACATGAATCGAAGTCCAAGTATTATCAGTTTAGAGACTACTTATTTACGATCAATTTTTATATAAACCTAAGTTCACTTTAAACTCACGTGGAGATCAAATTAGCCTTTGTTTGTCTACTATTATTTCAAAACTCTTTTTTCTCAAACCGAATCACATATACAATAAAATATTTTTGCGTACATAAACTTAAGTATTTTCTATTTTTTAACCACACATTATCTTAAAATTCACTATTTCAAAACTCATTTTCTGAGCATAATAGTTAAATGAATGATGTAACACTAAAACTTATACTAAATAGCTAACATAATCAATACTCGTAGAATTTATAGAAGATTTTATAGGATTAAGTAGTTAAGAATTCCGATTTCACCTAGATCATTAAATACTCAATTCAATATACACGTGATAATAGCCGAATAATTCAATTTAGTTAGTAATCTCTATCGAATAGAACTAGCTCTATTTACATCGACAAATTTACTATAATAACTATATGTAAATTCCTATAGTCCTAATTGATCAATTTTTGTTCCTTCACTCATAAAAAATCAATAATTATACAAAATTAAATATCTAAATTATAAAATCACACCAAAAAATGCTTTCTTTATATGGTCCAAATTAGTGCAAAATCACACTTATCAAGAAGAACAAAGCACAATCTTTTCATAGAGAAATTAAAAAAAGAAAATAGCATTTCCGTTCAAAAAATGAGCAGTTCCATTCAAACTAATAAAAATGGGAATGTGGATCTCTGAATTATTGGTGCAACTTGGGTTATGGGTAAGAGCTAACGGGTTCGGTTTAAACAGGTTATACGTATTGGGCTTAAAAACTGAAAGAAATTAGTGGAAATTACAACCTTTCAAATTTTAAAACTTCCCATTTCAAATTCAGATTTACAAGTTTTTATTTCAAAAATCAAATGATAATTAAAATTTTAAAATATTAATAATTATATTACAAAATTAAATATACATATTCATTTTACCCAACCATACACACCAAAACCCTAATTATTTCATCATCTCCATTTTCTCTCTTCTCTCTCTATCCCAACTTTTCTCTAGCCGTCCGCTAGCACCACCACCGTTGGCACTACCTCACTTATTTCTATCTATTCTCACCCTCTCTCAATCACGAAGCGACTTGAGAGCACCGGAGTGAAGCCTCTCAAAGTAGTCGTAGTGAAGCCGCACAAAGCAGCCTGACACCATCACCGCCATGACAAGTCGCTAAGCCACCGCGATGCTACGACACTATGTCAATGTGCAGTGGCCATCGTAGGCTGTGAAGCCGAAGCTGTGTTGCACGCTCAGTGGTGAGGTGGTGGCGATGTCGGTGTCCTGTTAGGTTGCTGGCGTTGTGGGTTGCAGGCGCTACGCTGGCACCTTAGGTGTTGTGGTTGCAGCTCTTGATTTTCGGCAATGCTAACGTGGATGTGTTGGATAAATAGTGAAGTTTATGGTTTCAATTGCATTTTTTTTAATTTGGGCTAGATCTTCGTGGTGCTGCTATGGAAACACCGTCACGACACCCAGATTTACGTGCTGCAATGGTGGGTTGCAAGCTCTGTGGTGGCGGTTTGCAGGTCATGGTTGCAGTTGGTATTTTCCGGTCATAGGGGTTGTTACCATGGTTATGGATGAATAGTGGATGTGGTTTTGTTGGTGGGGGGCGGCGATGGGTTTGTTGAGGTGGTGGTGGAACGACGTTACGATGTTTTGGTTGTTTTTCTACGAAGTGTTGATTTGTTTGAGTTGGTGGTATTGCTGTCGGGATGTGATGATGGCGGTGGTGGTTCGGCGAGGTGGCGGTGGCGATGGTGGTCACAAGTATTAGTTGTTGTCACAAATTATTTAGTTGATTGTGACCATTAAATTGGTTAATCTGTAACTAATAAACAATGTGATCCATGAAAAAGATAAATTTTGACAAAGAAATAATTGTGACCTTAAAATTTTTTAATTTGTGATCGATAATTTGACAATTTATGACTGTCTATAAAATTACGATTTATAATATTTGTGATTTGTGATCGTAAATAAATTATGACGTATAAATTTTTGATTTGTCATCAATGAATAAATTGTGACCTATATTTCTGAATTGTGATCGTAAAATAATTTGTGATATATAAAATTTCTGATTTGTGACCGAAATATAACATGTGACTAATTAAATCGTTAATTTGTGATCAAATTATATAAATTTGTGAGCTTAATATATTTAATTAATTAGATATATAATTAATTAAATCATAAATCATTTTTAATTAGTATTTGATTTTTGAAATTTGAAACATTTGTTCAATGTATGATACTTAACCTCCTATTTTTGATTTTTTTTTCTCAAGAAATTAAAGAGGCTCTCTCATTTTGGGCTGACTGGGTGGGTTAATTTATTTTGGGCTGAGCCTCTATCTTCAATTTTTAGTTGGGCAGACAGCCAGGGCTAACCGCCTCTGTTCTGCTATTTGTACTTCTGATTTGGTTGCTTTCGGCCAACTCCGGCGTCTCACCTTCAGGGAAAGAACGCTTTATACCTAAGTCCGGCGCGTATACGAGTGATAACGGGCATAAAGTTTCTAATACTTAGTTCTTGAAAAAATGGCAGGAAACTCTATTTCAGCACAGCTACATGCTCTGAAATCTCTCTCCAACGTCCACGCCGATTCTGAACCCCTTAAAAAGCCGTTCACTCGCCCCTCACTCATATTCGGCCCCAAAGAGGCCGCTGATATCGACCTTGACGCTATCCTCAACATTGCCCTCTCTGGTATTAGCATCTCAAATTTCTAAATTGAAAAACCTCTAGCTGTTTATTTTTTTCTAATATTTATTTATTTATTACTAGGTTTGGAGGTTTTAATAGATAAAGAAGAGAGGTTTAGGAACTACAGGAATGATTTGTTTAGTTACAAGAGTAAGGAGCTTGACAGGGAGTTGTTGGGGATTGAGGATAATGACGGAATTAATGCATCAATTAGCTCGTATTTACATTTACTATCGGGGTATTTGGAATTGAGTTCTGCTGTGAACACCCTGGAGTATTTAATCCGTAGATACAAGTATGTACTTCACCCCCTTATTTTGTTGGTGATCATGATAAATTTCACCTACCTACTTGTTGAAAATCGTTTATAACTTTTTGATAGTCAAAGGTTGGCTTTTGGTGGTTTTGTAGGGTTCATTTATACAATACCGAGGAGCTAATTTTATGTGCATTGCCATATCATGAGACTCACGTGTTTGTTCAAATAGTGCAATTAATTAACGCAGGGTAAGTCTTTTTCTTTTGTGAGTTCATTAGTACCCGAAATTTATTTTGTTTGGATATTGTAAATTTTGGTTCTTGCTTCTTTGGATATTGTTTCTTTCATTGAAATTTTGTTAATTGATAACATGATCATGCCTCTGAACTAAATTTGTCACACACACCCCTTGAGCATGCAATCTAATTCTACTTGATTTATGTTGGTGGTGCAGAAACAGCAGATGGAAATTTCTCGATGGAGTTAAAACATCAGGTGCTCCACTGCCCAGGCTTGTCATTGTACAACAGTGTATCCGAGATATGGGGGTTTTGGAGGCTATATGTAATTATGTAAGAGTTTATTATTAGCAGTGTTTTCTTCTGTTTTCGTTTTTCCTATCCTGATTGCCTGAAGGTTTTTAAATTTTTAAGGCTACACCCGTGAAGAAGATTCACCCATCAAAAGTTGTGACTGGGTTCTGCACAGCAGTCATTTTTGAGGTTTTAAGAGTAGTGACTATTGATAGTGATGTTGTGAAGAGGATTCTTCCATATTTGAATTCTGGACTTCAACCTGGTGCCAAAGGATCGAATCAGAAGGTCAAGTTCAAATGTGTAATTTTTAAGTTTGCTATTTTCTGACCATAATTTGGCAGATTTTATTTGTGCTTCTAGTTGATTGATGGAACAATATCTTTTTTTTTTTTTTTAATAGGCCGGTGCTCTAATTATTGTTACTTTACTAGCCCAAAAGGTGGCTCTGTCTCCAAATGTCGTTAAAAGCCTAATGCGTTCAATTGCTGACATAGTCAGGGCAGATGTAAACGAATCAGCTGACTTACAATGTGTCCGCATGTCATTTATGGCCCTAATCAACTTTGTTCAGGTATTGCTTTATGATTTCACCTTGGCATCTGAGTATTGCATGTTTTTTACTTCCACAAGTCATGACTTGGACCATGACGCATTATGAGTTTATTGCTAATAATTTCTGTGGTAGTATGCACCTATAGATTGTGCGGCATAATTACTTGTACCAATTGTGTCCTTATGTTTCTTTGAACTTGATTTCTAGCTTCAATCAGTGTTAATTATCCCAAGGAAGACTGTGGATGTATTAACTGAAATCAGGTGGGGCCTTGCTATCACCATATGAACTTTCATCTGCACAATCTTGCACTTTCAGCATTCTCTTTATCTGGTAATTTATATTTTTTCATAGTAGTTCTATATCTTCCATATCTTGTTTTGAATTTGAAGGGATATTACGGGGATCCTTTTGGGACTGACCAAGGATTACAATATTGACAAATTCCTGGCTGTGTTTCTAGACTCCCTTCTTGAGCACAGGTTTGGGAATGCCATTTTTAACTATGTAGATTATTCTCCGTCTGTATTTTCTTGCTGAACTAATTATCTTTTATTTGCAGCTTTTCTGATGATCTCTACCATTCTACTTTATTATCAATGATAGAGACTATTCCTTTGAAAGGCCAAGTTAATCATATAGTCTCTAAGATGCTTAATACGTGCATGAGGATATCCTTTGACAAGAAAGATTGGGCATCTTCTGAATCAGGTTTGTCTGTTTTTACTTTGTTGTTAAAAGCATGCACCCTAGCCCTTTTTTAGTTTTGAACTGCAGAGCATATATAAACAGCACAAAAGTGCAAGGTGAAGCCAAGCACAGAATACAAATGCTTACCATTGAGCTTTTTTGATTGCATCTGAATTACTTACATTTTTTAGATTCTGCTCAATGTTAAGGTGAAATTATATGATGCTTGATTATTTAGCTGAAATTGCTCAGTTCTGAATTTTGTTAAATATGATGTCACATGGAGAATTTTCATTCAGAATATAATAGGCGGTTTACTTTGATGAAGCTTAGCTCTGTGCTTGAGGCCGAAAAATCCTTAGTGCATCCATGCTCTTAGCAGATGTAGTCAGTGGCAGAGCCACGGCTGGTAATCAGTGGGCGAATTTCCATTTATAATATAATACTTGCTTCATTTTGATGAAGCTTTACTTTATGCTTGAGGCCAAAAAGTCATTGGTGTGTCCATGCTCTTAGCACATGTAGTGAGTGGCGGAGCTACAACATGGAATCAGTGTGAGCAAAATTTAACTGAGGAAAAAAATTTCAAACACAAAATATAATAATATTAAATAATAAAATTATCAAAATAAAAATTTCCTGTTACAAAAAATGTATTTCAAATTCATTGCAGGCCAATGACCCAACTGGACCCCACCTCCCTCTGCCACTGCATCTAGTAACTATTGTTCCCCTAGGGCTCTAACTTCTTATCAACTGTTTATGTTGCTTTTGCATATGTTTAGCAGCTGCAAATATGCATACATGATGGTTGAATAAAACTCTTCTTTGTACTACTATCTTGGCTTATCATCTTATTTGGCCACCGTTGAACTCTCATCAGGAAGCCGTGCCAGGAAGATACTGGATTCTGTTCACAAACACTACCAATTTGAATCAGGTGCAGCCATTCACAGATTCTTGAAGGTTTGTTCTTCTTGCTTCTTTGCACTTGTTTCCTTAATGTTTCGAATGCTGTGACATATTTATGATTTTTTTTCCTGGCTTTTTATAGGAGGCCAAAATGAAGTCCAAAAATGATAGTTCGAGCTATGATATACTATGCAAGATATTTGATGGAAATTTGGATTTATCAAATGGAATATCTGATTTGAAATTTTTGTTTGCTCTGGAACATCCGGAGGTATATTCTTTGACTTTGTTTAACTTTGATTTCATTACATTACTGTTAATGTTAATGCATTATTACCTATGAAGCTTGGGCACTCCCACTGAGGTGGCGTGACTGTCTCGTTGGAACACACACTTCAATAGGAAAGTAGTATTGAGCTTCAAAATATAACTATCTTTCCCCTAAATTTCCCTCCTGTTTCTCTCTCCGCACCACCTGTGTCAGCAGTTAGGGCTACTTTCCCTACTTACCCAGTCTTCTCCATAGAATCCCTCAATACTTGTATCTCTCCTGCATTCCTGACCCCTTAGGCATCATTCAGGCAACACTAAAAAGGTAAAAGATACCATGACTCTTAGGACCTACCTACAATGAAGTAGTGTATGATTGGCATCTTCCGGCGAGCCAAAGAGAAGTTGTAGCATCAAGCTATTAAGGAGTGACTGTGTTGAAGCTTCGAACTCAGAGCTGCTGTTAACACCTAAAGAACCACTTAACATGGATTTTTCTACTAAGAGAAATTTCAACCATAGAAATAAAAAGAGAAATGTCTAGATCTCATCAAGGGATACTTTGAAGACTTTTGGTAGAGCAAGCTAAAAATCAAGACCTGTAAAAGTTTAGAACTTGCTGCTAAATTTCGCTTCAGGAAATTTGAGCCAAATTTGGCAATGTTTTGCCTCGTGATCTTCTAGTGAAGTTCCAGAGAGACTACCTTTTCGTTTCTCCCTCTTTCTCCGTTTTATTTTTCTTTCATGGTCCAAAGACATCTGCCTTTTTTGGTATCTTGAGAATCCCACTAACCCCTTTTGTTTTACAAAGATGATGGGCCTTAAGCTCTTCATAGCACAATAAATGTGGTATACAGTCTTTTAACTGCATCTCCTTCTCCATTTGAAATCTCCATCACCATTTACTTAGCAAAGCTTCATAAAAAGTTTCATCTCAAGTTTTACAGTGTATATTTATTCTAGGACGAATTTAGGGGTGATATTCAATTATATTTCCTCCAATGGACATTCCATTTGATTTTGTACAGGTCGAGGTTCGGAGGTTAGTGCTCTCGAGCTTGAATGTTGACGGCATTATGAGGGAGAGAGCTGCTGGCTCTAAGGTAGTGCCTGATTTATTCTACTTAGATTGTAGGTTGATACAACGTGTTTCATATATTAGAAGCAAACATAAAGTTTTGAAATAAGCAGTGTCATGCCATTTCTTTGATGCTGGTTTCCATCTCTATACTGTTCTTGCCAGGTCATTTTTGTTTCTACATTTTGGAACATTTCTTGTGTTGCAATTAAGTTGATATGTGGCTCTGACACGATCTCACTGGTAGTTCTCTATTAATCAGCTGACTGGCAAGATCAAAAAAGAAGTAAAATTGTCTGTTTTCCATCAAAACCTTTTGTTTCTTGTATGTTGCTCTTACATTCAATAGCTATGAGATCTTTGCCCATCACATAAATGCTGACAATTTGTTCATACCAGATCTTTTACCATAGCCAGAATGTGGTCGTGGTTGTCTCGTTGCTTGGATAGTTGTAATGCTGTATTATTTTACTTCTACATCTAATGGAAGATCTGAAATATTCCATATCCCCCAGGAATTAAATCTCTCTGATCTTTTCATGGTCGAAGAAACCATACTTAATGCCTCGTGCTTTCAATTTTATTGTGGTACTTCAAACTTTCTTGATGGCTCTTTATTCTGATTTACTCACAATTTGTTTTGCCTTTTTGTGTTTGGATCCATCAGTAGTGGTGTGACTGACTTTATTTGTATAAGTGGTGTCTAAGCCAATGTTTGGCTCATGTTTATAAACTGTTTATAAACACTCACTTTTTTTCTCACATTTCGAGAGATTCACGAGTAGTATCCACTACTCGTTTATATCTATATATAATTTAAACCGCTTATAAACGCTTTTCAAACATGCTTTAAATTTGTGAAGTTTGCTTCTCATTTTTCACTCCCTTTGATATTGAGTGTTAGAATTTGTTGACACCTGGTCATTGTAAGTTCTTTCTTATACTTGATTCCTAAAGTGGGTTTTCTCTATGTCCAGAAATTTGTCGCCATTCAAGATGCAATACTGCGGCAGCTTTATGACGATGACTTAAGTGTTGTCCTTGCTGTTCTGAATCTAAAGAATTTGTCTGAAATAATAAGTTCTTCACTTCTGATTGAAGCACTCCAACATGTGCTTCAGAGGTGCAGTGAGATCTTATTGTCAAGTAAGTATGCTGTTAAATTCTAGCATTCTAACTTTGGGTCTATTCTTTGCTCGAAACTGAATTTGAGAGCTTCTGTCAGAATTCAAACGCCTAGGAGGTTTATAACTTTTAACAGTTAATAATGCAAGTAATTGCTTTTTAAACCGTGACAATTAACTTAAGATGATGTCGATCTATCTGAGCTATAAACACAATCAACTTATGAAATTAATAATACATTGGAATTCAGCAATCACATATCCTAATTTATCAGGAGAATTTACCAGTTTTAATCTTCCTTAATGTTGCTTATTCTGCTTGTTGGATATGGTGCTACCCTCTTATATAGAACTGCAAAGGATGTCTGCCATATCTGTATATCCTACATTACTTCATATGAGTATGAATTGAAGTCATAAACGTTGCTAAGTCCTTTCATTTTTAAGGAGCCAGCAAATAAACTGGGCTTAAGCTAATTTTTGGTTGGTACATTAAATACCTACTGCATGCAAAAGGATCAAGTAATATTTAATGTGGAACTAATAAAATGGAAAGATATCCAGTTGTCAAGAAGGGTTCGTAACATGTATCGCACCTCTGTAAAAACACTTGAATATTAGTCATGAGATATTCCTACCACAAGAAAAGTACAAGGATCGTTACTGTTAGCGAAAAGGTTGTTACGGACAGGTTCAAAATCACCAGTACATGAATTCTGTAAGCCATCATTTTGAATATACCTGTCTTTTACCATTAAATGTAAAGCTAACTTGAATCAATCAATGAATGAAAAAAACTGCTTACCAGGAAAGTGAGGACAGGTTGTTTTGAGGACTTCTTCCTTCAAATCCTATCATCATCGCATATATATTCAATCTATTATCATTCGCTGCTCCTTACAGGTTCATTAAATAACACCTCGCTACCTTGCAATGCTGCTGTGTTGTGCCTGCAACAACTGATTACGAGTTTCAAAGATTCCGAAGAACATGCATCGAGCTTAGCAATGTTATTTTTCCCATTAATCCTAATTCACCCCAAGGTTCCTTTATTTGGACTACTTTACATTATTTCCTCTTTAATGGGAAGTTGGGGATGTTTTTATTCATGATATTTGCTTGACTTGCTGTTTTATTTGTTCTTGCTGCCTAATCAGACCTGGAGATTGAATCTGAAGGCATTGGAATTAGCTAAGGAGTTAAAATGGTCTCTTTACAGGAATCTTGTCGATCTTTCTGGTCGACACAAGGTAAGTTAATTTTCCATAGGCAAGGTTTTATAAATCCCTTGCATTTGGATCCCTAGCATTGGAACTTTTGAAGGATGGATTTCCACTCTTGATTTCAAATTCTAATAATGATGTGTCCAATATACCTTTAGTAGATTTTCTCATGTCTCAGACCTAAAATCTTCTTCCTTGGACAGTCTTTCTTATAGCCATTGAAAATGAATTTTATTTCGTTTATTTTTATTTTCATGGCCTATCCTATTGATTTTTACGAAACTCACAAATTCTGATCTGAGACCCATATGAAGTTGGAGATATGCACTGTACACATGCTTCTTGTTTCTTTTTTCTACAGTTTATTGTACAAGCTTCCTTAACCATCATGTTAAAATAAAGGTTATTGCGATGAATTGTCAACCACTTTTCTTGGTGAAAATAGGTGTTTATAAGCAACTTAATCATTAATCACATTGTAGACCTATAGTCTCAACGTGGAATTTTTATGTAATGTGTCAATGAGTGGTGAATTGTTGTTATGTGTATCGGATCAGCTTATCAGAATGTGCATCTGACATTCACATCCATAATCCACAAATTAGCAGTAGAAGGTGCTATTGTGTATGGAAAGGAGCAGTGTATAGATAAGATATATTGAGAGGGACCTTAGTTTATCAGAGTATATTCACTATTTAATTTAATTATAGTTTCCATTTATAACTCGCGTGGAATTAGGGATTTTCTTGATTGTATAGCATAAAATATTTCCTTGTATATCTTTGTAATATCCTATAAATTGAAAGACAATACACACGAGAAATTCATTCTCTGCAAATTGACATGGTATCAGAGCCTGAAATTACTTACTGAGCGTGTCGTTTAGGTCTTCAGATAGCTGTTCATATTCTTTATCGTCGTCGTCGAGGGTGTGGCTCGCGGTTGGACCTCTGTTTATCGAGATCTTCTCAATCGAAGGTTGTCGCTTACGTTTCCGGCAGCATTTGGACCTCTAATCCAAGGTTGCTGCTCAATCGAAGGTTGCTGCTCAAGTTTCCGGCACCATCTGTGGTTTCTCTTCGTGATTTCAGCGTCGACATCTCCAATCGGCGTCCCCTGTGTTCGTCTTGGTTCTGAGTTTGGGCTTCACAGTTTCTCCGGTGCATATTTTGGTTTCGGTTGAGGCGATTTCTTCATCTCGTCGCCTGTCGGAGTTGCTCTTCCTTCCAATCGAGTCGTGTCGTCTCCTCTGGTGTGGCTGCTGGGAGTTTTTAATTGGGCTGGGTGTTAATTGTGATTGGGCCAGTTGGGCTTTAATCATTGTTGGGTTCATGGGCAAGTTGTTGGGCTTGCTATTCCGATTAATTGTTGTTAATTGTGATTGGGCCAGTAAGTTGGGCTTTAATAATTGTTGGGTTCATGGGCAATTTGTTGGGCTTGCTATTCTAATTATTTGTGTTGGGCCATTGTTGGGCTTTAACAGTTGGTGGGTTGTGGTTAACATAT
>CAIGRP010119237.1:0-14510 GCA_903798385.1 Fraxinus cuspidata
ATAGACGATTATTCCCGTTATGGTTCTCATTCATTAGAATTCCCAATCAATAGATGTGTTCAATGCTTATAAGGCTGAAGTTGAAAATCAACTCGGCAAAAGAATAAAACACGTTAGATCTAATCGTGGTGGTGAATACTATGACAGATATGACGGATCAGGAGAACAACATCCAGAGCCTTTTGCTAAATTCTTAGAGGAATGTAGAATCGTCCCACAGTACACCATGTCGGTTCTCCTAGCATGAATAGTGTTGCTGAAAGACGAAACAGAACACTTAAAGACATGGTAAGGAGTATGATTAATCATTTCACCTTACCAGAATTTCTTTGGGGATAAGCATTAAAAATTGTAGTTTATATTCTTAATAGAGTTCCAAACAAAGCAACCGTCAAACCCCTTATGAGTTTTGGACAGGCAAAAGGCTTAGTTTGAAGAACTTACACATTTGGGGTTATCCAGTTGAAGTAAGGCCTTATAGGCCATCCGAAAAGGAACTGGATTTCAGAACTGTCAATTGATATTTCATTGGACACTCTAAAGGTCAAGGGGTTACAAACTTTATGATCCCACTACCAAATCAATTTTCGAAACGGAAAATGCCCGGTTCTTTGAGGATGTTGAGTTTGTGGGGGAGACGAAGTTAGGGATTTTGTCTTTGAGGAGGAATGTACAAACATCCCTCATATTGCAATTGATAACTATCGGGACCAGAGACAAATTCTTGCTCAAGATCCTATTCAAAAAGTAATTTTGGATCGAGACAACCAAAACGCCTTATAAACAATCAAGAGATTATTTCAGAAGAACAAACTCAACAACCTTAAAAACAAATGCCAATAAGGAGATCCACTAGAGAAATGGGAAATGCAATTTCGAATGACTTTATCATATTTCTCTAAAAACATGAGAATGACATTGGATTGATGGATGAAAATCATATCAACTTTCATCGAGCAATGAAAAGTAATAATTCTCAAAAGTGGATTGATACTATAGATGAAGAAATAAAGTTCATGAAAGACAATGACGTTTGAAAACTTGTTCCATTACCTGAAGGTACGAAACCCATTGTCTCGTCATGAGCACATCTCCCTCTAGTTCGGTCTTCTTTGACAAGAACATAAGCCTTCTAGTTCGACAATACTTATTACTAACCTCGAAAATGGCGGACCAAATTCAAGCTCAGTGTAGGCATATGCCTCCACTGAACTTCGGGCCACTCCAACCACATTTTCTGAACATATAGTGTTATAAATCCATGTACTTCATGGCTGGCTATGGTTTCTTCTTGAGGACATCCTGGGAGCCTTCATTTGAGGGATTTTTCCAGAGCCGGTTTATTGCAAAGCAAAAAGTCTAATGATACAGAGGCAGACGCAGAGGCATAAATTGCAATTACGGAAGCTGAGATGGCGACAAGGGAAGCTGAGGAGGCGGAAGCTGAGGCAGATGATGCTCAATGTTTTGTGGAGGCAGCTACGGAGGCATTGAAATGCAATATTATCCGATCGTAAAGTCAATCTTTGAGTTCCGAGAACCTGCAGAAGATACCTATTATTGCACCAGTGCAAAACCATTACATGCAAGACTTTTGGATCTATTTTGTTGCCAGTCCAGATTGCAGATGTGCAATTTATGGTCTTTTTGACCAGATCTTGACCCAGCTTGTATTCTATAATATTTTTTGAGTTCTTGCTCTTTGATAAATACTGACTATTATCTAGCACTAGCATTTTTGAGAACTTTTTGGGGCTCTAGAGTTTGCTGACCAAATTATTTTTGAATTTGCGAATTATCTTAATTCTTTGATAATATCATTTTACAAGTATGCAGACCTGCAAATGGCCACCACCACTCATTGCATCTCTGGATCTTGGCAATGCACTGCTTATTTTTCGCAAGCAAGTCTTTATGATGTACATATGGATAGGGATGTAAATCTGAAATTTTGTCCATAGAAATCTGAATTGTATTGGTTTTTATGTTGAACTGGACTCACAATGAGAGTAGCTTGATTTTCATAAAGAGCCTCAAGAGTTAAATTGCATTATTAATAGTTTTCATATGCTGCATCCTATGCTAATTTTTTGGGTCCAATTTCGTCTGAAGGGCAGTTATGTCCTATTTCCTTTTCCTTTTCTAAAAGTTCCTACAAACCTAAATGTTTTCTTATTGACAATATTGATATATTGGTACCATTTTTTAACCCTTTTATATGTACAATATTTCTCTACGGAGCCCATTTTTCTTTACCTATGCACCCTCTTGCTTTGTACTACAAAGCTTACTCTTCTTTGGTCTTCCAGATTGCTTCTTTGGAGTTGGAGGGAATATTTTGTTTCAGCTTTCTATCTCTCTCAAGTTGAACTTTAAACCTTCACTAATATCGTCCGCACTGAAAGTTTTTTTTTTTGCTCCGCCCGTAAACCTCGGGATGGCATAATCAAAACAACTATCTTCAAGCTTCTGGCCACTCCAATGCATTCCGTTGGAGTTTTGATTTGGTGAACTTGCTGATTTAGTCATCATCCTCTCGTTGCCTTGTCATTTTTTGCCGTAACATCTTGTAATTGATAGATTAATGAAACAATGGGAACTGTCATTTCATTTGGAAGGTTAATAATCCTGATAAAACTGCACCTCTGGTGAGAACAGATGAGTTGGGCTTCACACATTCATCTGTTGCAGAAGTATGCATGTACGAACAGTGTAGAATCCCACCGCACACCCCCAGAAAAGAATAAAAAAAAACCCCACTAATAAGAAAATCTAAAAAACCTAATCAGGTGGGCAGGTGTCATGATCATGATTGATATATCAGCATGCAGGGATAGCATCAGGAATCAAGATTCTAACAGTCACCTTTTCAGTTTTAACTACCTGGAATTTTCTTGAAATTCTTGCATAACTGGATAGACCTCATCAAGAAACCTCTCTCATGTCTGTGCATTTTCAAGAAAGTAAACCTTACACTGCATATTATCTATATAATACATACAGAATTTTTTTATTTTTCTTCTGGAATTCTTGGAAACAAAATTTAAATAATTATGTTTGTTAGTATAACTACTCTTCCATTTCCATTTCCATTTGCATAAACCCTCTTCAAAGTTTAACTCTCAACATTTCGTCAGCCATTCCATTCCCAACTCTTTCCAAGAACTTCTCTGAAATTCAAGAAAACTTCAAAACAAGAAGACAAATCCTTCATAATGGACGAGTGGGCCAATGTTAGCTTAGAAGGAGCCTCGAGTACACAAGATGATGATGATGAAAATGGTCGCATTGTTGTCTTTGAAGCTGCAACTAGAAACAGGTACAGCACCGTGTGCTGCATTGGCACTGCCTCAGGTCTTACAGTGTACAGATGTGCGTACATCGCTGACAACTTCAATGACTATTCAAGAATTGGGATTCATGATGTCTTTTTCTCTCTGAAATTGGTCAAAGTCAATCAACAAGAAGCCTTCAACAAGCTGAATCAAGAAGTTGAAAGAAATTGCTTACTCCCTCATCATGAAAACCTCATGGAAATCACTAAATCATTTGTGGACAATGAGAAATTATGTGTGGTGTTCCCGTACATGGATGTGGGATCCCTCCGATCCATCACTGCTGCGAAATTCCCTGAAGGTCTTCCAGAACACTGCATTGTAGTTTCTCTCAGAGAAACTCTATCCGGTCTTTCGATTATCCACGAAAATGGACTCATCCACAAAGAAATCAATGCAGGCCATGTTTTCTTTAGTTTAAAACCTGAAATCAAGCTGGGATATAGCGCCACTATATACGAACACAAACTCGAATGTGGCAGTGTTCAGGCCTCTTCTTCCTCAGTTCTGCCTAGTTATTCGATATGCGAATGGGCTGCTGCGCCCGAGGTTTATCGCACACAAAATCATTCCAAGGCTTCTGATATATGGATGATTGGTATAACTGCTTTGGAGTTGGCTTATGGTGACCTTCGGGTGCGTGACAGGGATAGTTTTGAGGACATGGTGAGAACAATAAGCAAGAATAAATGTCTGCCAAAGAAAGAACAGAATGAGAACCCTAACCCTAACAAGAAAAAATTGGGTTTTCTCAGAGGATTGATTCCATCGTGTGCTGTTCCAGGTAAGTATAATGAAAGAGAGTTTTCGAAGGGTTTCGAGAAGATGATTGTCAAGTGTCTGAATTGGGACGCTGAGAAGAGGCCAGATGCTAATGAGCTTCTCCGCTATGAAATCTTTAACAGGTCCAAGGACATTTACTTCTTTCGAAATGAGATTAGTTCAGGAGGGCGTATGCTTGGAAATTGGTGAACAAGTTGAGTTTTAAGTTTTCCATTCAAATTCATTTTCAGTATATTCTTGATATGTTTGTGGTGACAATTGGAAATTAGGGTTTACTTCTATTATTTTTTATTCAATTTCTGAATTTGTTAGTTACGGTTGAACTTTTTGCCGAATTTGTTTGTCGAATAATTCTTTTAAAAATTGAAGAATATTTTTTTCCATTTTCTGTATACTTATTCATCAGCTTTTGTAGAAAATGGTTCAAGTAGTTGCATCTTGGGAGTCTTTTACCAAGTTTCTAATTTATTTTGTTGGTACTACTGAATGTTTTTGGTTAATCTATCTATTTGCTATCAATTCTTGCAAAAAACGTTGTAACTTTATTCACATCTTATCCGTGTTAATGGTTTTTGCTCAAAAAGTTCGTTGGGAATGTGTAAACTAAAAAGTTCTACTTTCCTCATATTTTACAAAATAATAAATATAAAAGCATGACAAAATAATTTTCCTTAATTTCAAAGCATGCCAAAGGAATAATTTGACAAAAAATCATCATTAGTAATAAAATATGTTAATTAATGAAAGTTAGAAGATAAAAAAATTGATGAAAAAAGTTAGAGACATAAATGTTACAATAGGCATAGCTTGAAGACCTTTAGTATAATTTCAAATATGGGGCAACAAAAAAGGGTTTTGGTGCCAATATATTATCCCACCCTTTTATAATGTAAAACCGAACAAAATGTGTCAAATATAAGTGCTTGCTTGGTAATATTTTTAAGTACTTGTAAGTTTTGAGTCTTATTGAATGTATATATAATAAATAAATAAATAAATAATTGTTAATCATACTAAACCCTTGTTTGAGCCCCATTTTTTCCATCAAAATGAATTTTTGAATAGTGATTTGACCCAATTTCATTCACACATTTTTAATAAAATAATATTACAACACAAACTCAAAATTTTTCCTTATATTTTAACCACATATTCTTCATCGTAACTCTATTGCAAAATGCATTTTTGAAAAAGAAAAAATGAGGCTCAAACAAACCCTAAATGTGTAGACAAAAAAAATAGGGATAATTATAGCATCGATACCAAATATTTCATTTATTAGTAGACTTTACTTAAACATTTCATTTGTGCCACCTACGGTACCAAACATTTCAAAATGTCGCATTTGAAGTCCAAATAGATGGTTTTCATTGGTTTAAACATTAGTTGACCATATAATTGGCATTGACAATAATTTTGACTAATTTAAAATGTTAAAATGGTAACTTTACACTTTTTTATAATAAAATAATTAAAATTAAAAACTCATTTTCATATTCTTCTTCTCCATCCACCCCACCCCAACCCAACCCAACCCAACCCAAATCTACAAACCTTAAACTTGGGAAATCAAAAGAATCAAAGAGAAAGAACAGGGATTTAGGAATCAAAAGGATATGATAAAAGAATCAAAAAGCAAGATTGAAATGAAGAAAATAGAAAAAATTGAGCAACGGGCACATGAGTTTTTCCAAACGCCAAGTTGAGCTTTTCAAGAAAGCGAGCAGAAATATGTGTTCTGACAGGCACCAAGGCTTCCATTATCATACAATCGTTAGCCGGCAAACATGTCTTTGCTTTTGGGCACTCCGAAACATAGATTTTATGCTTCCATTCTTTGCTTTTGAGCACTCCACTACGTTAGCATATGCTTCCATTCTTTGCTTTTTGATTCTTTTGATTTTCCAGGGTTTTGCAGATTTGGGGAATGGGTGAGTATATGTGGGGTGGATGGAAAAGAAGAAAATGAAAATGAGTTTTTTATTTTAATTATTTGATTTCAGTTATTTTATTATAAAAAAATGCAAAGTTTCCATTGTAACCTTTTAAAATTAGTCAAACTTATTGTCAATGTCAATTATTTGGTCAACTAACGGAAACCATCCATTTGGATTTCAACTGCCAAAGAACTTAGCTAGAGAAAGATACCTAAGGAGTTGATAATTTTGAATTATGAAAATTAGATTTAAAAAATAAAAATGTACATTTTTATTCTTGCTATTTTTATCTAAGGAATTTCCTTTTTCATGAATAAAGAGAAGTAAATATCATGTGAATTACATGACTAAACTGATCCTACATATGAAACGTATTGAATTTTGAAGTTCTATTATTTAAAAGGTGAACTTTGTTAAAGTGAATAACAGTCAAATAATGATTTGGCAACGTCGGCCTTAAAATATTATTGCAACATGGTGGTTCATTTGAAGATAATTGTGTAACATGACCGCTTATTAAGCTTGAGACAAAATAATGAATTTGTTCGTTTCAACTATTTTAGACTTTAATATCCTATCGAATATTGAGATTCTATCTTAATAGTTCAATCTTAAAAAATGAATGATTCAATTTCTTAATTATTCTCTTAATATTTAAGCAGTATGATATTTTATTCTTAATAAAATGACATTTAAAACGCGCATGCATACAAAATAATATTCAATGTAAAAATGCATAGAGGATGATTCATATTATCCACGCAAAACCAACAGCATCCTGCAATCAGGATTTGCCACGCATGTTAATTTAGATTTTCTTGTAGGAAATAAAGGAGACAACAAATTATATTTGATTCGTTCCCAATTATGTAAGATTTCATTCATACATACAAAAAAAAAACATAATATTTTAGTCCACGAATTCCATATGCTTTCCACCAACAGCTGCACAACCCTCCCATGCCTCACCACTCTTTTTCAAACCCCATTTAATTTGTCACCATATGGTTTCATCTAGTCTTACTTTCTTCTCAACATTGGACATTTATATGACCAAATCTTAAGAAACTTCACAAGTCAAAAAATCATTTGATTATTTTGATTTACTGTTTCCAAACGATAAGCGTATTTCCTAAGTCAATTATAAGCGTTTTTATATACTTATTCGAGTTTCCAAACTTGATTATTTATTTTGAGTTTAGCGGATATTTACTATATTTTTTATTAATTATAAGTAAAACTCAAACTTGGGTATAATTGTCATGAAAAAGCATTTTTAGAGCTTAACTAGAGTTGATTCGAAATAATTGGTAATCAATCCAATTGCACGTGATCAATTAGAACATGTTCACAAATTTCGAAAGCTAAATCCAACATTTAAAAAGTTTGAGGACTTAATTGGAAAATTTCAAAATTTGTAACGGATCAATTATGGACTATGGATGATGAGGATCGAAGTATAAAGATTAAAGACAAATTACCAATGATACAAATATAAAGGGACTCGAATTGTATCAAATGTGGAAGTTAGAGACCAACTTAAACGGGGAGGCAAACATTCACGCCTTGCAATCGAAGGGAGTATTTAGTGATGGCAACGGGGTGGGTTCGGGGCAAGGCACTCCCCCGCCACTCCGGCACACCGCCCCGTCTAAGGCGAGGCGGGGCGAGGGCTTGCCCCGTTTCTTCTTCTTCTTCTTCTTCTTCTTCTTTTTTTTTTTATTTACTTTTTTTTTTTAAATTTCTAGTTAATTATTATTATTTTTTAGTTAATTAATTTTATTTTTTTCCTTCACGGGGCGGGTTCGGGGCGGAGCACCCCCGTCCCATGACCCGAGACTGGGCCTCCAAACCAACCCGTTCGGAGCGAGTTTTTTTGCCCAATTCGGGATGGGGCTAAGAAAAATTGTCATCACTAGGAGTATCCCATGTGATTGCAAGGAGGAAAAATTTCCACCAGTGAACCCAAGAATAACACTATGTGATCCTAACCAAACACGCTATGCGATCGCATGGTGTTGTCCGAGGAAAAAAGTTTTTATTTCCTTTATTGATTCAACCTTTTCTCGTAAATCAATAAGGAAATAGTTGTAACCTAATTCTTGGAGCTATAAATATGTATATATCTTCATCTACAATCCAAGTGGAGGCTCTTATGGTAGAAAATACATATTTCTTATAGAGCTTCAAAGAAATTTTTGATACAAAACACCTATTACATACATGAAGAAGAATTTATTCATGGCGATTGATCAAGAACAATTAGGGAAGAGTTTTAACCTAATTCTTGGAGCTATAAATATGTATATATCTTCATCCACCGTTCAAGTGGAGACTCTTATGTTAGAAAATACATATTTATAAGCTTCAAAGAAACTTTTGACACAAAACACCTATTACATTTATAAATTCATGCATTGTTGCTTGGATTAAAAGAAGAACATATTCAAGGAGATTGATTGAGAACCATTGGAGGGATTCAAGATCCAAGATTGTTTTCCATCTTTCTTCTCTATTTGTAATTTCGGATGATGTTTCGATTTGATTCTTATATTGTAATCTTATGATGTTTGTCTAATTGTGTCGATACTAGGATAACATTGAACATTATGTTTTGATATTAATTTTCAAAAATGAACATTAAGTGTTTGTTTAGTTTGAATGATTGTTGAGATCTTATTGCTTTTCAATTACTTGGACAATAATTAAATTATTGTATGATGTCTAATTAAGAATAAGGATATACCACTATACTTTGCATGATTCGAAACTGTAAATATTCATGAGATTTAATGCATTTACATTTGCATTCAGGATAGGGATGTTTTGGATCATATGTGAGGATATATTTAATTTTACTTAGAAGATATTACTAAATAAAATATGGACATTGATCTTAAAATTCAGATAAGTATTGTTAAACATTTAATTTGATTTTAAAATGGAAGAATACACTAGGATTCGAAGTCCTTTTGCTTACCCTTACTTGAGTATTCATAAATGCTTCCCAATTAATTAGATTAGTTAGTCAGTTTTAGATTTTATTAATAACTATCATCCATCTAATCATAATTGTATTATTCTTTTAAAGTTAGGTTAATTGAAAACTAGATTAAATATTTAGTTTTCGTGGGATCGATACTTAAATTCACATTCACTTCATTCTTGTTTATGATACCGTTCACCTACGGGGTTTTAGTGAAACATCAAATGAGTGGAGTCACAATACTTGAAATGGCGCCTTAGACACATTGCAAGAAATTATATTTGCTGAGTTCTTCATCGATATAATTAGTGAAAGGAAAAAAAAAATCACCATGACAACACAATGGTAAATAATATTAGCCCATGCTTGGTAGAGATTAAAATTATATTTTTAGCAGATTTTGATAAAAGTTGATTGAATATGTGATTGAAAGTTATATGTCCTATGAAATGTGTAGTTGAGATTAATTGTTGACTTTAATTTAAATTTTATTTAATTTTTTTAGCGAAAATGTATTTGCCCACTCTGAAATATTTGCTCAAATTTAAAGATGTGCCAAGTAACTAAAGAGTGGAGATCACACGTAGTCGAAATCTTGAGATTCTCTCACATTATATTACTCCATCCCAATGTCTACACTTTGATGCCATTTTCCAATAATTATTAGTTTATTTGTTGTACCAATAAACGGTCTATTAGTGTCCCCTTACTCACTAAACAGTCCGACAAACCTCCAAATCAATTCATAAACAAACTTGACTAGCCATACACTAGACGAAAAAAGAACAAAGCATGCACATTAATTTTATTCTCTATGCAACTACCTATCAAGTTCCAGTGACTCTTTTTGGATCATGATAAACATGAACATATATACAATCAAAAGTAAATTTGAATTTCCCCACTTTTGAGTCAAATAAGGATTAGTCGATTCTATTTTTTTGAGAGTATGGAGGAAATATACCTTAATTAGAGGTAGAGTCATATACATTGACACGGTGAAAGTCATGAGTGATCAGTTTTTATATTTTGAATTATTCTCCCACCACGATTCAATAAAAATGAATGAGAGGCTTGCGAAATGAATGTGAAGGGGTTGGGATGGCCACATTTCAGAGAGTGAAGTCGTTAACTCCACGTAAATTTCACTTTGATTAAATCTGAGAATAATAATTAACATTCTTAAAGAGTTGAATTTTTAAGATGAAATATCAAAACTTAATATGATATCGTAATTCAAAAAGTTGAAATCAATTAATTTAAAATTGACTATCATATTTTAAACGAAACCATGGAGAAAATGCTAATGTATTCCACCCTAATCATGTCTATCAATTATCATGCGATGAAAACTGTCTAGTGTTACAACTATTATTGCAAGAATCTTTTAATAAAATAACCTTAATAAGAAACATCCATGCTTCTACGTGTTGTTTGTCATTTTCTCCAAATCCATTGTTTCTTTCCACCTATTGAACCACTTTATATATCTTTGCTCTTTCATTAAGTTTCCACCACAACCCACATTTTCTTCCAAGAAAACCAAACCAATTCCCTTGTAATACCCAATCAAATTTCAAGAACCAACTTTAGTATTTCTTGTATAGATACAATATACGAGCACGTTTCAGATATCGAAACTCTTTTGGGGAGATTATAATCCATGGCTTCATCAACACTTGATCAAAAATTTCAGAGTTCTTTTTCATTTAAACATGAACCAAGAATGCTCAAAGATTTCCTCAAAGATGATTCTTTTACATGTTCATCAAATAATTTTCGATTATTTCCAAGAAAAAGTCCAAGTAAATCAAATGTAACAAACAAACCCTCTCCAATACTTCTTAGAAGTGGATCAAAAGCTGCAGCAACAACATTTTATGCACTCAACAAAGTCATTAAGGCTGTTAAACTCTTCCCATTTGCTTCTGTGAAATCTCCACTAGTTTTACCAAGAAGCATTTCCAGTAAACTCTCCAGAAGAACCAAAAACAGAAACGAAAATTTCCCACAAGCGTCCGTTAAAGTCAAGGACATTTTACGGTGGAGATCGTTCAAGGACTTGGCGGAGGAGAAAGCTATGCCTTTGGATTTTTCTTCATCGTCCCCTATTTGGTGTACAACCACCACCACCACCACCACAGGATCTACTAGTACTACGACCTCATGCAGCAACAGATCTAGCTGGTGTGACAGTGACTTTACCGCAGCCGATTCACCGTCGTGGGGTGGTGAAAAGGGGAGCAAAACAAGAAAGAATCTAGAGGTAATTTCATAATTTTCTAAAACTTAAATAAGATCATATATATTTTTTTTCATTTCTTTCTTTTTGTCGGTTTTTGAATTTTTTATATTCGCTGTCTGCTGGTAGAATATCAGAATATAAAGGTTGTTTGTCGACGGAGATTTGTCTACGTATAAAACAAAAGGGCCAGTTGTTGAATAAAACAAATCTTATTTAATCTAATTATTGATTTTTTTTTTAAATATAAAATAAAACCACTCAAAATGACATGGTTTATTAATACTGTATATACAGGTGAAGTTGTCACTCAGAGAAGCTGAGCAGCAGCATAGCCCAGTTTCAGTTCTTGATTCTCCATTTTATGAAGACGAAGAATCCATATTTCCTATTCATCCAACCTTTGCCGAGAGAAAATGCATGTTCATGCAAAGACTTCAACAATCCGAGAGCCTTGCAGAATTGGAAAATCTTGGAGAGGATAATTTGCTGTTTGATTTCTTTAAGGCTAAAACTAATGGAGAGTTTGATGATTGTGAGAATACTGCAAAACCTTGGATCAATGGAGAATACGAAGATTGGGAGGCGCAGGACATGAAGGAGGTCTGTGTTAAAGATATGGAGAGGGGATTGGACTGGAAAAAGTTTAAAGAGGGGCATGAAGAAATGGCAATGGAGTTGGAGATTCAACTCTTATGTGATTTGTTTGAGGAGCTTTTGGACGATAAGTAACTTCTAAAATTAAGTTTAGAAAATAATGTGTACGTCATTTTAAGCACTTGTAATATAGTGTAATGTACACATAATATAAATGTACATAATCTAAATATTTATAAAATATTCTATTGGTTGTTGATTAGAATGTTATAGAAAAGAAAATAAAAAAGGTGAAATTGTAGGTCGGATGATATCTATCTATTAAGCACCAAATTGCTACAAGCTTAGCCCTTGTCTAGGAGCGATTTTTATCCCATTTTTAGCAAAATTTTGATCGTTGGCATGTGCACATGGGTTTCGTTGTTATTGCAATTATTGACTATCTTAGAAATAAATTATCAAAAATGTCTTTTTAAGAAGAATAAATTAAATATTAAAAGGACACATAGATCGTTCTGCTTGGTCGATCAATAATTGCTGTTGATATGAGACTTACATACACTATATAATGGTAAAAATTTTGTTACAAATTGGATAAAAAAGTGTTCCTAGACATGGGTAAACCTTAAGGTTGAAAATTACACACTTAAAAAAATAAGTTGACCAATAAATTATAAGCAAGTAAATTGAAGTTTAGTGCATCTCCTTATGGACCGATAGTGTGCAGTCTACTCAATGAGATTGATTAAGCATGCGACAGAACAAATTAAAGGGGCTTAAGATGTTTCGAAATTAAATTTGGTTTGCTGATGGCATTTTAATAGCTTAATGTGCATAAAAATTTCAAGAGCTATATGCCAAATTCTCTTATCCTTCAAATTTATTAAACTGGGTAGAGCTATGGCTATTTCTTTCTTTTGGTCGGCACAATAAATATATTAATTGAAGTAGGATGTACTTCGTCTCATTTTCCAAACATGGTCTTTGACTTCAGATACATATAAAGTACATGCATATATGTATGTGTGTATCTGTATATTGAAGTATTGATTTTATAAGGTTTGCATTATTAAAATTGAAAAGTAAAAATATGATAATGTATACTAATAAGTAACGTGACATTAATCAACTACAGTGAATAAAGTGTTTGTATCTTGTATACACCTAAGATAATTCACGTTCATAAAAGCGATACAATCTCTATGGTCATTATTTTATATGCATTTCGCGGACTAGCTTGAGACTTGAGAATCATATATTTACCAATTTCGAGAAGATTTGGCTTTCTATCATTTCTTTTTCCTTAAACGGCACACATGAGGTAATCTTAAAGCAATGCACGGTCAACTTTGCATCTTTATTAATTTTACATCGAAAATGTTGTCAAATAAATGCATACTTAGTGGAGTTGAGTCGGGGACTCAAATTAGCACATGGTACTCCAAGATTGCACTGACTTTGCTGTTTTCTTTTTATTTTATTCTCAAACCAAACAATCTAAAACTCAATCAATCGTGACAAGTTTTATATCAATTCAATCAACACGAGTTGATATTATGTATATGTCTATTATTTATCGTGTTTATATTTTATAAGGCATATTTTTATAGAATACATACAAAGAAGGTAAGTTTATTAATATGATAAGACACAAAAATAGACATGATTTTTATATGCCTCGTCGAGTCCATAGGAAATGGCACAATCTATTCCCATGAATATTGAAATCAAGCAAACAACGTTATTCATTGGAAAAAAAGAACTCCACATGCAAATCTATATACCCCTTAACTTTGCCTCATTATATACATCTTAAATCCCTATTTGATCTCCATTCTTTAAAATTTATTTTTGGGATAATAGCAACGGGGGTTCCAAACATTTAGAGTTTTCACATATTTTACATTAACCTTCTCTTTGTGCCAATTAGAGTCCCAAACCTTTCAAAAATTAACACCTAAGGTCCAAATGTATGATTTCTGTTAGTTTTACCGCTAATTGACTCATAAATTTGACTTTGACCAAATCTAAACTATTTTTTAAAGGGTAAAATGATAACTTTACATTTTATATATAAAATAAGGTAAAAAATTAAAATAAAATAAAATAGAAACACATATAATCATCTTCCCTATGCCCACCCACTCACCCATCTTCACCCCCACCAAATCAAAGTCAGAAAATTATCCCCTTACACATCCTACCGTGCCAATGACCCATACCACCACCACAACTCCCCTCATCCAAATCATCTAACCACCCTAATTAGGTAATCCCATGGAAGGGACTTCAACAGACTTGAGTGGTGGTCAGGAGAGGTGACTCTAAGGGCGCGCAAGTTGATTGACCGCACATTGCCTCATCATTATAGGGACACCAAATAAATTTTTTATTTGTGTATATGTATGTATAATTATATATTAAAAATATTTATTAAATTTGAATTTAAATTATTATGTTAAGTTAAAATGCACAATTTTTTATGAAAAATGGGTTAAAAAATATATAAATGATAATTTTTATTTAATATTGTTGTATTTCTTATACCTAATTACATATCATATCAAGACATTTTTATTAAAGTAAGATAAATGATTCAGATGGTTTAGGCTACTTCATAGCTAATTTCA
>CAIGRP010119238.1:5284-18421 GCA_903798385.1 Fraxinus cuspidata
AGTAATTTTTATACTAGAGAAAACAATTTAGTCTACTTGTGATGCTTTATTTTTTTTATTCAAAATTTATGTGATTTATTTATTTATGTGTTGGTTTTATTATGAATTTAATGCATTAAATTATTAATTTGATGATTATGTGAGTCTGTTACAAATCGAGAGGTGAGTTTGAGATTTAGACTATATAATAAAAAATTCGGTAAATTAGTATAACGTGTAGAGATACCTATACTAATTATTGCGGTCATAATATGAATTCTTAGAACTAATGTTTCGTTTGACTAAAGTTGATTCACATAGAGATATGGAATTGAAATAGTTAAATAGGCTCAATGAGAATTCAAGCGAGGTAAATTGAATACAAAAGAAGAATTCGATCGAACGCTACATTAGGTTAGGAATCTTGAATTAAGAATAAAGGTGATCAATGGATGAAATTGTTATGGCCTAATATTCATCACATATTTGTTTCTCCAATTATCCGTTGTCTGCAATTTTTTTTATATTTTTAATTAGTTAAAAGTAGTAAAAAATATAATCACAATCATCATAAATATTTACTTGCTTTTGTCAAATAGAAGTATAAAAAATTAGATTAAGTCCTGTAGTATAGCCTTCGTGGGAACGATATCCGAACTCAAAGGTCCACTATACTACTTGTTACGATATCGTACACTTGCGATATAAAAAACGCAATACCTAGACATGCACATCAATTGTTTCTAGCCTAAGAATAGGGATGTCCAATACAAAGGGAAAAACTTACCGTTATCATTGCTTCAAAATTTGGTTCCATAGCAAAGCATGCCCAAAGGGCCTCCTTTCTTATCTAATAAAACAAATTTAAAAGATTAGCTAAACTAGAGAAAAAGAAAAGCATCATAATTATCTAAAATACAGAAAAAAAAAAAGTTTATTTATGGGAAGTTTCTTAAATCCCTTCAGGATCAAAATCGATTTTCATGGGAGGAAACACGGAAGGTAAAAATCATTTAGAAAGATATAGGATGCAAGAGAAATTTATTAAAGCAAGGAACAATCTTGTCCAATAAACAGGTCCATCTGAAACTAACTAAGGTGTGATTAAGGCTACAGGCTGATGTTATTAATTTAACTGATAAAAATTGGGATAGAAATTGTATTTTGATGTGAAGAAATACTACAGCGTTTTATAACTAGTCTAGCATTTTCAATGAAGGAATAATACCAGCCTTTCTACATTAACCTACTTTGGAATGAAAACCCCATGCTGCATATTTTCTTTATACATGCCCAAAGAAGCAAAAATATTCATAAATGCGTTATTCAAATAGTTTTAAAACTCTAAATATTAAAATCAGAGAATTATTTAAAATATGATGATTAAAAGGTAATTCATTATCTCCAGTATTAGATAAAGAAAACGGAAGCAGGAGGTACTGAGTCTTAAGAGCAAAAATGCTACAAAAAGATAGATAATGGAAAGAACTGAAAAGATTGTGTGCCATCCGCTCGTGATTTTTAAAACGCATACCTTCCAAAGTTCATTTTTTGCTTCAGAATCCTCTGCAAACACAAAATCAGAGCCATAGTGTTCTAAAGCTATCTTCTGAACTATAAGCGTTTGTTCACGTGCATACGTTTCTGGTGGACATTGAGACAAAAACAAAGTTGGCGATCAAAAAATAAAAAATGCCAATCTCAAAATACTCTATTGAAGTGTGAAGGTCATTTAATTTCTCCAAAGAATTAAATGATTTAATTAGATTTTTCTAGTTAAATCTGTGGCACTATTATGAGTTGTTAGCAAGTCAAAAACGTTTTTGCCAAATTTAATCACATTAAACATCTTACCCAGTAAATTAAGATGAAACTGAAATTTTTAGATCACAGGAATTAACGGTGAGCTAGACTAATTTAACTTGAAATCTGATTTGCACTAGCTGTTATGTATATGTCTACCAATATACTACTTAAAAATACATTCTGAGAGCTGAAACACAGAATATTAAGGATAGAACGGTCAAACCTACAACAGATTCAAACGCGAACTAGCAGTTCTTCAAATATGTAGCTTATGCCTACCCTGTAGTTGATTTCTATTTTGACTTGTACATTATTTTACACTCAACCCTTCGATGATACACGGAACTCAAATAGATCTTTATTAACAAATTTTCAGGTTATATTTCAGGTGTCTCGAATGTGCATGGCGTGGAATGATCAAGGATTAACTCATATCCTGTTGAGAGTAAAGGCTTCTAGATCTACAACTGTTAGAATGTGATAACCAGAACATGACATGTCTAAATCAAACCCACGAGACAATAATTTTGTCCATTTGTCTCCCTTATTTTGCGGTCAAGGTTTATCTTCCTAAGAAAGCACATAAACTAGGGTCACTACCGACCTCTGCAGGGAGCAGGGGGTAAAATGTCTAATATTAGTCCATGGCTCCAAGGTCCACTCACTCACAGAAGTTACAAGTTAAAGATTATGGGGACTAAGCCATATGGTGGGAAGGTTTAGCGCACCCACCATCACCTAGGAAATCGTAGGTATCAGCCTACCAGCATGGTGGTTCTCGTTTTGTGTCCTAATCAAGCACACGAATAGCCTAATCTTAAATGGGCCTAAAGAGATCTACCTCCTATGCAACAAAATTAGTCTCTCCTAATACCTCATTTGTTATGATTCAGATGCGACTAGCCACTCATCCCGCATTGCTTAACTGTCTTCATCAATATGCTACTTTCCTTCCTTTAAAACTTTACCCTAAACATTTACTTGTTTTTCACCATGCAAGTCCACCATCTTGTTCTTTGAACTCAAAACTCAGTCTTTTTACCCTTTTTTTATAACCGTTTTTACCACTTCTTAATAACCATGAACAAAATGTACAGAACGGCTTGGATACTAAGATGTAACAAAGTTTTAAACTTGGTTTCAACCCACCAGTCTACACAACCCTCCTTTGTTCCTATAAATGCCAGAACGAAATAAAAGTCTTAACATTTGTCACTAGAATATTTAACAATTTATCCTCCTTCCTCTCCCAATGGAGACCACACGTTTTAAATCGTTTGCTAACAAAGCTATTACACATAATCACATATACAGACGCATGTATCCACCGCAAAAGCCATACACAAAAAAGAAGAAAGTAAAAAAGGGAGAGAAGATGAATTGTCATGCCACATCATAAAATAAGTGCTTGTTTGGATAAAATTATAATCTCATTATAAATTGAAGTCAAAGTCAAACATTAATTTCAACCACACATTCAAAACTTGTACACACTAATTATCCACAAATTTTGCGGGACCCACTACTCTCATTTTAATCCCATTTTAATCCTTCCAAACAAGCACTAATATCAACTTCAATTTTAGAATACATTATGGTCTATAAATAAAATGACATATGTTGTGGCCAATAATTGGAAAGAGATGTGTTTCACCTGTGCCAATAAATTCGAACATCAAAGTCGGAACTTCAGGTAAATTTTTCCCGTTAGCAATATTAATTGCCCTCACTTGAACTTCATCCATAAGCTCCACCCTTGAAACCTAGTGAGCATAACAGAACAATAACATAGTGGAGAAACAATGGAGAAAATCTAACCTCATTAGCATATGCTATAATTATCAAAATATTCATATCAACTGAATCCAGTCTAGGTAGTTCAAATGAGGTCAAGTTACAATCCCTTCTTGCAGAAAGATGAAATGAACATGCAAGCACATCACTGAAAATCCTTTGCTTACAAACAGGCACTAATATAAAGTCTACCATATGATTTCAGCAGACATACGCAACATGCAACATCTATGATCTCGTCAAATACATACAGCTACAGCAACATCAGTATGCCAGACTGATTAGATTAATAGCAAATTTAGCATAAATCCTAACCTGTATGCCAGACATCATAGTGGCAATAGCAACATCTGCTGCATCTTTAATTGTAGGAAAGTTACACATTGCAACCTGAACCATGATCAAAGCCAACAATAAATGTATATTTTAAGCCTAAACAAAACTCCAGAAAGAGAACGGAACATTTTACATTACAATTGCACCAATCAAAATAATGTCAAATCTCACCTACACATGCGTTTGTGTGAATCAATCGAAGGAAATATCATGCTCATTAATAATGCATACTGATTAAGGAACAAAGTGGCTCTTGCCTCTTGTTAACTTTCTAATACGAGTAAGCTAACAAAAGCCATTTGCTCACATATGCAATACATAGCAGCACATGAGTTCATGAAAACATGTTAAAGAGAAGGAAAAACAATGAGCTAGTGTCAAACCAAAAAAGGACCACCGTTGTCAACAAATAGGGAATACCACTGAGTATTGTGGAATCTTTTGCAGACGTAAGGTGACTTCAGTTATTACACCCAAGGTTCCTTCACTTCCAATCATTAGACGTGTCAGATCATACCTATGAAGTTTGCAAGTACATAAGTTATCAGGGTTCTTGAGTAAAATTATTTCTCATTACTCAAAGAAACAAATTTTGCAGGAAAGCACAACAAATTGTTTCCTTTTTCCAGTAATCAGAAGCCACACCAACAATTGGTAAATTCCAACAAAAAAGGAACTAGCAGAAATGAATAACAGAACGAGAAGATTGAAAGGAGAATAATACACATTACAGTGATCAAATAACAGAAATTTTCTCCTCTCAATCATGCAAAAGGTGTACAAACTTCCCCTCAAAAGAATATAACAGACCCAGTAATCTGGGCATTACCTTTTGTTTTGATGGCATAATGCAGCACAAGTCTCTTATAATTGGCTTATAACAGTTACATATGGGGGTCCTCTCTCAGCACTCACATATTGAAAACAAGAAGCCAAGGAGGACAAAGATATTGCCTTTTGGATCTATAAAATAAATATGGGACTTATTATAAACAGAAATTGGGACATAATTAAAATTAATCAAATTTTGCTGCCACTTAATATATCAGGTAAACTTGCAGGGGCTGTCAGATTGGATAGGCTACAAATTCCATATTTTCAACATTAATGGACACGTGTTTCTTTTATGGGAAAATTAGGTTTGGGCTGCCCAACTTTCTGTGCGGTACGGTTATGGGCCTCCAACCTACATAAATATGTTAATCTGGTTCTTACAGACCAAAACCATCAATATGAATGTTAAAAACACGTGCAGATTTCAATTGAAATTAGATAAAAATGTTAAATGAATTGACATTTCGCCCTCCATCTTCAAATGACGAGGAAGTCGTGTTCGATTTTATCATAAATATTGACATTTTGGTCAAGTAGGGACCTAGATTCATACATTTAAATAGGTTGCAAACCCAGAACCTCACTTTAAAGGTTAGGGATCTATGACAACGTCATGTGAAAGGTCGGAGAGCCCAACTCCAATTTTCCCTTCTTTTATTTATTTTATTTCTTTAATATATGTAATGGAGATAGTATCTACAAATTTAGTTTCGTTGCAACTTCTATCGTACTCTCCTCATGTAACTCTAGAAGGCATGAACTTCCCCTTCCTATGGGTACTTTATTTTTAATTAGTAGACATGGTAAGGGTATTTCCAACACCCACCACCCCAAACATTGGGTTTAGGTTGAGGCCTAATAATCCCGCCTAGGCTTTGGTAATGTTTCAAAAAAATAATAATAAAATTTTGCTGCTGGAAAAGACAAAATTTTGATGACAGTGTGCAATTTTCAAGCAGAAGGAAAGCTAAAGAAATGTTTCTTTTATGCTGTGGAAAGTAAATACACTAAAAAGATGGAGATCAAGGTGCAAGTAAATATAGATGATATCTGGCCTCATTAGTAGACGTTCCTTTTTAATTAACTGTTCTCAAACTTTTTTTCTGTTAATATAAGGTCAATCCAATACATCTGCAAGAAAGAGTACAAGAAGCAGAAGTAGTACAAGTTCATACTGAAATAGAATCAGTCTTTATTACGTGACGGGGAAATTACAATATCATTAAGCAGATAAACAGTGCTTGTGAGTGAAGACCCACTAACAAGCATGCAACAAACAACACTTCTTGTGCAGAAAGAAGCTTCCGAACTGAAAGTACGAAACATCTGCATAAGAATGCAACTGTAACTACTACCAGCGTCTTGCAATCTCTGACCAAGATTATAAGAATCAAGAATGCATTGGCATTTGTTGAACTAGCTGATCTAAAAGCTAAAGATGTTAGAGAGTGGCCACAATTATGTATTTAAAATGTGTCTTAAACACGCCCCCTCGCTATAGGCCAGATTTCCCATCTAAAGCCTAATACATGCACAGTTTTAATAAATGGGCGGCGGTGATACTTTAACTCAAGAGCTTCGTGCGATATCACGCTGAACTACTTGATGTAAAATCTTAAGAAAGGGGTCAAATGCGTGCATTTAAGTGCCTTCACTAGAATTTAATTGATTCACTTAATATCTTACAATACCAAGGTATGTCAAACATGTGGCCAAGAAAAAGAAAAAAACCCACATCATTTCCTTACAATTTAACTCGAGAGCCTCATTTTTTAAACTGCAAATAATCAATTGCAAATAGCCATGGAGGAAAAAGAAAAACGACAACTGCTCATATTACAGGTAATCTATAGCCTCCTCTTCTTTGCAATCCTACCCATCAATGATATAGATAAAAGGATAGAAGTTTAGGCCTTATGATTATTGGAAAATGCTTTCACTTGTGTTCTTCATAGTAAGTTAAGATGCTTGAAACAAAGTATAAAGATAAAGATTTTATAGAAGAATGTAAATAATAGATACAAAAAAAGGACACACCCTGCAGCGCTTTTCCTTGCGCGGGATCCTGTCTTGACGATGTCTCCATTGGCTAGAACAACCTACAAGAAAGAAACATTGTCAATGTTATGTACATCAATGATCAAACACACATTTAATGAGGTTAAAACGAACCTTAAGATTGATGACGTTATCGCGCATAGTTCCATACCTACATGCTAGAAATAAGAATAATTACCCAAACTTAACGAAATGCAATAATATTGTCACAAAATTTAGATTTTTCTGAATCTAAGCTATAGGCAAAGGTTATTTATGCCAGATATGAAGATCAGTCGAGCAGCAAGCAGGGCTGCTGGTGGAACAACAATTTGACTACATATGCTGAGCACTGAGAATTTTTATCATTATATGCTATAGCTACTCAGTCATGGCAGTTTGAACAAAACTATAATGTCAATGCATGAGACGGTAACCAATAAATGGTAAACTTAAAATAGTGCCTCTTCAGAAAAATTCTTATCATTTTTATCAATCCCCAGATGCTCAAAAGGAATGGTGTGAAGTAAATAACACCCATGTTTATAGAATTGAAGAAGCGAGGTATTACCTTACAGCTAAAGAACCAGAGCAACGTGTAGCACACATTCCCCCTATTGTTGCTCCAGGACCTGCCAATTAGGAAGGTTTTATTACATAAATGATAAATCTCTTTGGTTGATATATAAATGATAAATCTCTTTGGTTGATTACATAATAAGGCTACGAGAGTGAGCAAATCTTTATGTTTAGACATAACTTGATTCAGGAGTATTTCACTATTTTCTTTCTTCACATGAAACCACTCAAATGACCATATAGCAAGCAGATACTTAAAACAAAAAAGGATATTTACTCGATTTCAAACATCATCCTAAAACAGAAATCCTGAAGTAAACACAAAAGTTCTATTGAAGTTGGAAACTATAGAAGTACTGACTGACAAAGATCAAAAGAAGCTGACCTGGATCAAGAGGAAAGAATAGGCCATAAGGCTCCAGGTATTCATTAAGTTCCATCCACCCAATCCCAGGTTCAACAACGACATCCATGTCCTCGAGATTTAATGATTTGATGTTCTACAATTTAAACAGTTTTCAAGGTAAGGAATTTGGAAAATTTCCAATTATGGTTACAGATATTATTGCAATTGATGACAGCCTCCTAGTGTAGTTACTGCACAGATATTGAAACCAACCAAGTTTAACTTTCTGGAAAAATATGACCTGATAAACATATGGCAAGAATTCCGGAAATTAGACCTGAATAAACATAATGGCAAGAAAGATTCAACATTTGAAGAAAACCAAAGAAGACATAAAATCCAAGAACCATAGAGAGAAGACATCTAAGTATTATATCATGAGGAGTGCTAGGTAGAAGTAAGGCCAGTGGAAATATCAGAGAAAAACTAATGTTCAACTACTTGTGCCTTTTATTGAGAAAACAATATTATCGTTTTCAATTTTTTTGTTGATCTTGGTATCCATCTACCCATACATTCTTTTCATCTATGTAGAACTTACTATAAATGGACAGGACCCTTGAGCTAGAAATTTTTTGCTATCTAATCATGTTTAAGTATTAGATTTAAGATATTTTTTATTTTTCTTTTATTAGGGAAATAAATTTGTATTTCATTCCGGAAATGATCATTCTCTCATCCTGACTGCAAAAATAATATACCCTTTTGGTGGTTTATCTCTTTTAGATATATGGCATGCATATATGCATGGTTAGAGATCAGTGTTTGATTATTTTCTATATCATGGTTTTGAGTTATCTTTCATGTATTTGGAGACTCGTGGTCCACTATTCTACTTTTCATCTTTTATCAATTAAACTTTCACTTAAGCCACATAAATAGAAATGACAATATGATTTGACAATTATAGTCATTCCTGAAAAGATAATAATGAAATAAGATAATCAAGCCAGAAAAATGATTCATTTCAACACTAAAAAGAAAGGCGGGTCATCTTGTAAATTTTAAGACATCAAATCAAGTCTGGTATATACAATTTGCAGTACTCATACTTTCATTTGAGTCATGTCGATACAAATGCCACCATTAGGGGATAACGTGTGGCCCTCAATTGATGTAGCTCCACCATAGGGAACAATAGGGACCTGATTAAAAAAAAAGGACTAAAGTAGAAGTAAAAATCAAATGTAGTAGGCACTTAACTAAACTGACCAAAATGATGCAGATTAATTGATGGGGTATAACTTCCTTCCATAGTAATTATCAAAATTTGCTCCTTTTTAACAATTTATTTAATCACTACACAATCTGGAAGAAAAACAATTACTCATAGTACTAATATACTCAAATCAGAAACTTCGAACAAAATAGAAGCTTGGACCTTGTGCTTGTTACAAGATTTGACAATCTTGGACACCTCTTCTTGAGACCTGCATTGATCGAGAAAGCCAAGAACTTGAACATGATGTGATTCCAAAAGAAGAAAGCAGCTGAAAGCTATGGAAATATGCTTAACCTCTTCAATGTCATTTGCAATAAACTGCTAAATCATTTACAGAGATAAGGTAATGCTTGCTTGTTTTCTTTTAGTTTCTATTCTTTAACCAAATGGCAGGATGAACTGCTTACACAACTTACTGCAGATCATGGAATTAAAGCTTCATTGTATCACAATTACCCATTGATATGCAAGATACAATGTCTGGTAACCCACTTTCCACACTACCTGTTCTTTCTTGCAATCATGAATTTTGATTTATAAAAGCCACACAGTCACCCAAAAAAAAAGGAAAGAGAAAAGAAAAGAAATAGAAAAATAATCGAACTACAGAGCCCAGCTTCTCCACTTTCGATTTACAGACTCTAGAAACAGCTAAGTTTATGAAGATTCTTATCTGATTAAATCCTGAAAATACAAAATACTTATCAAAAATCGGAAAACGAAGATCTTTTCTTTTCTTCTTCTTTTTTTCTTTTTTTTTTGGTCTGAAAAACCTCTCGTGACTCGTCTTTTTTATTCAACCCTTAAGTTACTGGCAATTGGAATGGAAAGATTAAATATATCCTAGTTTGTTAGGAAATAATATAGTTTACGATTCATATCATTTCCTTTCCTTTTGCGATAGGACTGTTCTCCTATATATAGGACAGATTGTAATGAGTATTTAACATTCAATAATTCAATTCCGCCTAAATTCTTAGTCTGTCTATGCCACTGGTCATTGGCATTCTTGCCACTCCTCAACAGACACCAGAATTCCTATTCTACAGCAGCATATTATTGGATTTTAGATTAGCTTAATACAACTATGGTTTTTAAGTGCTTTGTGGTAGGAATGTGGTTTCCACACTTGTCCTGCATCAAAAGAAAATTCTCTTACATAACTGTTACTTGAAGTCCCCTAAAATTAAGTAATATTCTTACGAAAATTACGTTTAAATGGTTTGACCCCAGGATATGCCAACTTACATAACCCCAAACCACCTACATTAATTTGACACCGATAATTGCAAATGTAATTGCAATTCACAAAGAATTAACTCAAATATGGACATACATCACTTCAAATAAATTTCAATAAAAGAGCAACAACTACAAGAAAATATGCCGACCAACAATTATAAGTTTTCCCTGACACTTAAATAGTCAAAGCACCCCTACTATCATTTTCATAACATTCCTTGACAAGAAGAATAAGAAAAAAAATGTTTGGACTGCACTTTCCTTGCAAAGAAAAAAAGATCATCTCTCACAACAAGCCACGGAAATTCTAGGTAAAATAACAAAGAGTAAGTAGTTCTATAGATTTCTGAGGATCCAAGAACTAATCTCACCTTGGAAAAACAACCACGTCAGGGATGTTCACTGCTTTATGAAAGCTATTTTGAGGCTTCCCATGGATGTATCTATCATCATAGTCCATTGTCATGTTATCCTACATGCAGAATAACATTATAATCCATTCAAAGCAAACATAAAGGTCTGCAATCATATCCTCTCTTCCAACTCAAAATTCAACAGAATGAATGTAGTTAGACATTTTTTTTTAATGCAGAAAGAAATTCAAAATGCTATATTCAACGAAGAAACAATTGTACGAGGAACTGGAAGTTAACATTAAAAAAGAGTAAGATTGAGTAATAAAATGCTGTAGTGGTGTTGGAGAAAACAATCAATACTTTCTATCAAAAAAAAACAATCAATACTTGATTGATGTCAAAATGGAACTCCAGCTCAATAGCTAAATTGAAGGGCTTAAAGTGGGAAAGAAAATACCCGGCAGATGGCCTTCAATTCATCAATAAGTTCTTGTGGAACTTTTCTATATGAACCTTTGACCAGATATTTGGTACTGCCTTTGCCACCAATGCTCTTACCTCTAAACACTCAAAGGAATAATATAAGATTAAAACAAAAAATCTATATAACATCATTCTTGTTCCTAAAAGATATAATTTTCCATTAAGCGAGTTCTTGAAACCAAAAGGGTTCCAACTTCATAACTTCCAATGGATTATTACAGTAAAATTCCTTTTCTTATTAATCCACTTAAATGTTTTAATATGCATCCATCTGCCAAAAAAAAAAAAAGGCTACCAACATTAAAACCTCCAAACAAAACCAACTCATATATAATGTTAGAAAAAGTCCAATAATGTTCCCTTAAATGAATTTGTGATGTATAGAATGTCCATAAATTTCAATCAGAACACAGAAAAAGACCCCAACTTCAAAACTTCCAAACCTTAACCAATCCATCATAAATTCAAAATAAACAGAAAATATTGAAGAAACTAAAAAGGGGTGTAATAGTCACATTTGATTAACATTTGGGACATCACAAATATAAGAAAATTATTTGTTTTTAAACTTACTTATTCACTTATAAGAAAGGTTTTTGAGCTTAGCCAAACAAGCCGTAAAACCTCTTAACAGAACCTACAGATATATAATGAGGGGAAAAATCTCATCTTGTTTAGTTAATTGAATTTGTCAGAGAAACATCTATCACTTACAAGCAAACGCGGAAAAGAATCCAACTTCAAAACTTCCAAACCGTGACCAATCCATCAGATTTAAGAGAAAAAAAAATTGAAAATAAGCAAGAAACTGTAAAGGGGTGTGACTGTTACATTTCATTAATATTTGGGGCATCACAAAATGATGAACCATCGTTGTTAGGAAATTGCACAGCAAGTGAGCCAGCAGAGGCAGATAAAGCCATGAGAAGCCAAGGGTTGAACCATGAGGATTGAAATGGATTTTTTCTGTTTTCAGAGCCCACGATGAGAGTTCTTGATAGAAAGGTATTCTGCTTATGGAAAAATGAATTTTTCAGATTGGAATAAATGGGTTTTGAAGAAGAACGCAGGCGAGAGAGAAAAGAAGATAAAGCCATGGCGGAGAACAAAATTATAGCAGTAAGCTTTAGTTTGGCTTGAACGATGGATCTGCGTAGATTGTAGTGTTGGCAATTTCGCGCAGAGGGAATGATTGCGGGCTACCAGTCTTTAGCAGAATTTTCTAAGTAATGCCTTTGTTTTTTTTATTTGTCAAATATTAAATTCAATTTTTCAGTAAATTATGATAAAAATTAATAAAATACTTGATTGAAAATCCATCACATTACATCATTTTTTTATATTTTGTCACGTGACAACATATCATTTGACATTTTTTTTCGCATTATCAACACTTGTAAACATTTACAATGTCAACAAAATAGTGTACAAGTGGCATTTTTCTTAAAAAATTCTTTTGTTTGAGCCCCTTTTGATTAAAAAATGTATTTTAAGATAGTGTTTTCTGGAAAAATATATGATTGAAAAATAAGAAAAATAATTCGTTATTTTATTGGATAATATGCAATTGAAAATGAATTTTAAAAAAATTGACAAAATGGGACTCGAACAAGTATGACTCTCGTAAAATATGTAATTAAAATTAATTATTAACTTTAATTTAAATTAAAATTAAATTTTTAGTCTCTACTAAAATAGATTTTATAAGAAAAGGGTGAGTTCGAAAATAAGTAAAAATTTTACCCATGAAGGGCTCTCAAAAATAAATAAGTCTTATATTGACGCACTTTGAAAAAGTAATTACTTTACAGGGTATGTAAAATATTTGATTGGGTGGGTGAAGAAATTGATACAAGATGGAGAAATCTTTTTTTTTTCCATTTGTTTTTTGTTCTTAAAACTAGTGCACGCACGTGCGATGCACGTGTTAGAGTTTAGTTGGGTAGTTAATAGCGTTGAGTGATTTTTAGTGATTTAATACAAATTTTGAGGAAATCTTCGTCATAATTGTAAATAATGAAAAAAAAAGAAAAGCAATTAATACTTCATGCATATAAATTAAC
>CAIGRP010119255.1:0-16168 GCA_903798385.1 Fraxinus cuspidata
GGTTCAAAATCGTCACCTTGAGTACGGAGCATACAACGAACTCTTTTTTTAATAAAAGAAAGTAAATTCAAATCAAATCAAATAAAAGTTAAAAATAAAATAAACTAAAATTAAAAGTAAATAGTTTTCAATGACGGTGCCAAAAACTTGTTGCTTTTTTCTATCGCAAGTGTACGATATCGTAACAAGCAATTTAGTGGACCTTTGATTCCTGATTATCATTCCCAGGAGGACTAGACTTTAGACCTTAATTAAATTTTACTAACTTATATTTGACAAAAGCAAGTAAATAATTATGATGGTCGCGATTATTTTTTTCCTAACTACTTTTAACTAATTGAAAATATAAAAAAATTGCACACATCAGATAATTGAATATTCAAATATGTAATGAATATTAGAGTATAACAATTTCATCTATTGATCACCTTATTTCTTAATTCAAGAATCATATCATAATATAGTGTTCAGTCGAATTCTTCTACTGTATTCAATTACCCCTCTCGAGTTCTCATTGAGCCTATTTAACTAATTAAATTTCATATATCTATATGAATCAACATTAGTTAAACGAAACACTAGTTTTAAGAATTTATATTATGATCGCAATAATTAGTATGTGTATCTTTACACATTAAACTAATTTATCAAATTTTACTTATGGTCTAAATCTCAAACTCACATTTTGATTCGTAAGAGACTCACATAATTATCAAATTAGTGATCAGGAAATTTAATGTATTAAACTCATAATAAAATCAACACATAAATAAATAAATCACGGAAAACTTGAATGGAAAAATAAAGGATCACAAGTCGACTACATTGTTTTTCCTAATATAAAAATTAATTATTCATATTGTGAAATTAAAAACACGCAAAAGTGAAACGATATCACCAAAAATTAACAAAACGTGAAATTTCTCGTGTCTGCCGTTTCCTTTCTTTTTTTTTCTTTTCTCTCCCTCTTTTTCCTTCTCTTTTCTGGCCCTTTTTCTCTGCTGCTTCTCTGTGCGAATGTTTTTTTCTTTTCCTTATTTTTTATCTTCCTTTCTTCTTGCTGCTTTTTCTCTTTTCTTTGTGTTTTTTCTTTTCAGCACCGCCTTTCTCTTTTTTATTTTTGATCCATTTGGACATGTGATGCATATTTTGAAAGGTTATGGACCTTCGTTGACCCAAATTGAATGTTAAGGTAAAGTTTGCAAAAACTAAAAAGGTTAGAGTGGGCTGCTGCAATTTTCCCCAAAAAAGTATGAAGTTAGAATTATGCTACTTGGCTTGGGATTAAATCCCGGGTCAAACCAGGGGCGTCCCGGCAGACACCCCTCCAATAGGGTGGCGCCCTTGGTTTGATACCGGGATTTAATCCCGGGCCATACAGCTTTATTGATGACGTTATATCAAGATTTAAGGCCGACTACAATACATATGTAGAGTTAAAATCGTAAAGGAAAGAATTCATGTACATTTTTTTTAGAAAAAATAAAAAATTGAAATATCAATATACAATAATAAATATAAAAGTTAATGTACCGAAAAATTTGAGAATGATTTAGTTATTGAAAATCGTCTACAATTGCGCTATTCATATTGTCTTGTCTCTGATAGGGTGCATCTTGTCAGACATTTAACTCATTAGAGCCTCGAATATATTTTCTTTTAACTAAGTCGAGCCGCCTATTGGCCCGTTTTAGCCCCTTAGTCAAACCAGTTCTTATACCATGTCATCTTGTGCAGAGCCCATCTCGATCATGTAAGTTCGCTCGCGTGATGGCCGAGCCAATTCGAGGAGCTCTGCCCGGCCCATTTAACACGCTTAGTCAAACCAGCACTCATACCTATCATCTTGCTTGGCAAATAAAAAACCCTCGAATCTGGATTAGCTTCAAATCCTCATCCACTAATAAACATATACGTACACGTCCTGTGTATGTATAGATTACACAGAGTTCTACATACATTAGCATTTTAGAATTTTGATTTTCAATCAAACCCCTAAAAATGCCAAATTACTGCACGGTTGTGTTGCCCACTGCGCTTAAATTGTAAGTAGTTCCAAAAGCCAAGCTGTTTAAATCCATGAAACTCATTATGTAATATTCTTGTTATATTGCTTGCAGATGCCCTCCAATAATTTCTCTTGATTGCCACTGTCAAGTATTCTATAATATGCAATTTCCACTCAATCTGAATTTTCGGCTTGGGAGAGGTTCGTGATAATATACTAGCAACTGCTTACGACGCTTTTTTTTCTTGGTTTTTGTTTCCCATAGAGAATTTTTTTCCTATATGAATTATGATTGAAGAATAGGAGCTAAGTTACTCGTTTTGTAGGAAGGATAGTATGACGATCAATTTTCTATCCCCTCAAGTGGGCTTCTTTAATATGTGGGAGAGCTGAATTCGATTGAGCCGAAACATTTATGATGTCCACTCAATTCCATGTTAACATTCTTTAATATGTGGGAGAGCTGAATTCGATTGAGCCTAAACATTTATAATGTCCACTCAATTCCATGTTAAACGTTCTGCACAGCAAATATATCATTCATGGCTGTGAAAATAGACATCATAATGTTTATATTGGTGGATCATTATCAATTTCAGGCTCAAATGGATGCCTGTATAGTTATGTATTTGATCACATTCCTAGTAGGATTCCTTTCAGCTTTAATTAACTACCCAAGCTTAGAAAGTTTCAAAGACATTGACCACAGTGGTCTTCTACTGAATGTGATTTTAAGATCATGACACTAAAGTGAAAAGCTATTTTATGGTGATTGCAGGTAGCAGGAACCAAAAGATTTCTCAGCTGAAGGCTGGCTTTTGGGATTCCATCAGATCAGGGTAAATGGAAATATCTGATATTTATATTTAAAGCTTTTGAGGTTTGGAAACTTCAGATATGGTGACCATACACTTCCACAGAATGTCTTCTTGCATTTGCATACAATCAGTGTAAAGCAACATGTTGACAATATCAACTGATCTCAACCTGACCAAAGTATCACAACGCTTAAAAAAGGGTATTCATGTATTTCTTGGAGAAGCTTGGCACTTAACATTCCACGGGGCTAGCAGTTTACCTTCCTGCTTGTCTTTGTAGTTAGTATATGTTATGCTCCATATAGAAATCTCAACATGTCAAGTCTGGAGTTTGAATCAAAATGGGAAAGCTACAATAACGCCGGTATATTCGGTCTTGCAGGATTTTGAAGAACAATACAGCACAAGTTATAGAACCACCTTCCACTACTGAAGAAGAGGACGAGCCCTTACCAGAAGAGTTTGTTCTAGTCGAGAGGACCCTACCTGACGATACTGTTGAACAAATCATATTTTCTTCCGGTGGGAACGTTGATGTGTATGATCTCCAAGCCTTATGTGATAAGGTGATTAAACTAATCCCGTTGTCTTCCACGCATTTTGCACTTATTATGCTTTCTTTGAGTAGGTAAAATATTATTAATAACCAAAAAGGAACACAGTGTAAGGCATCACAGAGTTACCACCTTAGAGAACCAAACAACACCATACTGTCAATTTTGATTGATTGCTTCTGAGCTATTGACCATTTTTTTCTGTGTCAACCAAACTATGGCTCTGTTCTACAATAAGAAGGTTATTAATGGGAAAGGTCTATTAACATTTATTGTTGAAGGACTAAATCAGGCCATCTTCACTGGTCACCAGAGCTACAAGATTCGACTAGACTAAATATCCCATTTTGGATATTAAATAAATGTAACGCCCCAAATTTCAAAGTCATCTTGAGAGTTACAAAGTTTTCTTTATTCATAACTTAGCGGATAATACACTGTAATAATTTAAAATTTCCTAAGCAAACCACTCGATATATATATGCGTAACCACCTAGAAAGTAAAATCTGACAAGACTATAGAATTTATTACTTAATACTAAACTTTGGATTAATTAAACTAAAGCATATAGTATATATATTTCAAGTCATGCAATAAGCATTGATTGAAAACCAACTAAAATTAATTAATTACAAGATGGTGAAATCAAGTTCATTTGACAAGTGAAAGAAAAACTTAGCCCAAATTTTGCCCCCATTTTCTAAAACTCATTTTCAACCACACATTTCATGGTCTCATAACTTTTATCAACTTTTTAACCATATATTTCATCAATTTTTATTAAAATCTACTACTAATCTGAATTTTTAGCTAAACCAAACGGGCTTAATTGTCACACTTACAAGAATAGTCCCCTCACACATTGCTTAATAAAATGAGTATTAAAATACCTAATAGAACACGTGCATCCATATACTATGTTATCACATAAAACTCAACAATTCATACTATCATTTCATCGAGAGTAGTCGGTGATTAAGTGATAGCTCTAGTAAACATATTTCTGTGTAGTTCTCTCATTTCATTTTGTAGAGGACTCGAAGGTCAATTAGCATTTCACGTAGAGATGAACAAAATAAGACAATATAGTAAAAGGGTAGCCAACTTGCACTATAATATGTCCTACCTCGAATATTGCAAAAAAGGTGAACTTTTACAAAATGGAAAGTTGCTGAAATTCTATTTGCCTCCTTCGATACGTATAATTTAAGTGATTATATGTGAATATGCCAAGAGAATGAGTGAGTGAAAGAGAGTGGGGGATAATGTATGAGAGAGAGAGGAAAGAACTAATAAGAGAGATTGTGAGAAAGAAATGTGTGAGAATGTAAGGGTGAACGAGAGAGGGATGAGAGAAATAAGGGATAGAGAGAGTGGGAAGAATAATATGAGAGAGGTGTGAGAGAAATAAGGGATGGGAGAGTGTAAGAAATAATAAGAGAGGGATAATGAGGAAAGAAACATGTGAGAATGTTTGGGTGTATAAGGGAGGGGTGAAAGAAAAAGGGATACAGGGGGAGAGAGAGGTGGGGAAAATCTCATAAATTCAACCATCTTATTCTCAAAATATGGTGACAGTTGAACTTTTCTTTTTCTTCTATTTATTCTATAAAATCATTTGAAAGGTAAAAACAGCTAAATTAATTTGTTTCTAGTAAAATACTGTATGGGCTTAAGAGTTAAAAGACATTGGACTATGCTTGGACTGACTTGGCTAGGCAATACATGGTCCGGTCTTTTTATCTTAAAAGCCCAATAAGTTAATTGATAATATTAAACCTCAAAACAAAATATTTCAGGGTGTTGCTGGAATACATCATCCTGATAGACTTAGTAGAGGACAGAATAGACTGCACAAGCTAAGCCCAAATGCAAAGGATATGGCCGTGTTGGCCCAAGATTTGAGCCTGAAATTTATTTGTGTATCGCAGATTTAAATTCAACAGCCGTGAGTTTGGAAGTGTCAATTGCGACCCATAAACATTTTAAGAGATATGTTACCCTCCTTAAAGCCAGGTTTCTCTGAAAATCCACCTTTTCTAATTCATATCTACTCCTGAGAACAAGATTTCAGATTTCAATATATTCAAGTTGCCTAGCTTTCTTTACTTATGGTGTACAAAATGATTTTATACTGAGCCAAATAGAAGAATTTCACCCTCTTCCTGTTGAGAAAAGTTCAAGATAATATAAGATTCAGTTGGATTGGTTGGAATTTGGAATACTCCATCATATAGCTTGGATGCTCATAAAACTCTTTGATTGGGGTTCTCTCATTGTTTGAGCCCATTACTTATTTAGATTATGGTTGGGGTAGGAGCAGAAGACGGAGACAATTTAGTCAAATATTGATAAGTGGGAAAAAGGTTTTTTGAGTTGAACAGAGCTGATCAGGGACGGGAATAATTTACTGTACATTAATTAATTTGTATCATGTTCAATTGACCTGGATTGTACTTGTATGACTCTGCTGCCAGTATCCTAATTGGTTCACAAAATACTAGTATGGTGAATATTTGGAAGTTTAGTTAGCTTACCTATTTGGTAGGCCATCTCCTCACCAATTATTTGCTTGAGGCTAGTTTTGGTTTTTTTGTGTGGAAACGTAATCGATATATAGCTTATTTCCTTGTTAAATTTGATAGGTTGGTTGGCCTCGGAGGCCACTGACAAAGCTTGCTGCTGCTCTGAGGAATAGTTACATGGTGGCTACTTTGCATTCCATACAGAAATCAACTGGAGAAGGTATTTAGTAATAGGCTTTTTCTGTTGGAATTAGCTTTTCCTCAGGCTGGCTGTCTATTATGATGTGTTAGTAAATTATTCTTAACCTACGTAAATGAGTATTACAGTTTCTTTTAAACTAAGTGACGGACATCTTAGTGTACTTGCGGAAGTTGCTTGGCAGAGGGGAATGACCAAAAGAAGCTGATAGGCATGGCCCGAGCTACATCAGACCATGCTTTCAATGCAACAATTTGGGATGTTCTTGTTGATCCTTCCTATCAGGTACTCGAATGTTATAATTTATATGTGGATAATTGACCCTCATTTGGACAGAATTTTTATTCTAATATCGCTGCTTGCTATTTAACTAATTTTAATAAATTGCCTTTTTGCATTACATGGCTTTGGATCCTTACCACTGGCCATGATATTTTGGCTATTCTATAGAGTGTATCCTCGTGAGATATTGGGAATAGTTTTCGACATTCTTGGCTGCGTGGATTACAATGTCAGCATGATGATGCTATCCTATGATGCACCGACACGGACACGTGTGTCCGACATGATACGTGTCAGATACGTCGACACGCGATTGTTAAAAAAAGTACAGACACGACACGTCATCGACACGTTGATTAAATTCTTAAAAATTCTTCATTTATATAGTATAAATTTAGTTTATACTTGTTATTAATTTTTCTTGTTGAAATCTTTTAAACATGAGTATCTATTTGTTACTTACTAATAATTTTAAATTAACAATATATAATATTTCTAATACAAAAAGAATAATGATTACGGTAGAGTGTCCGAGAAGTGTCGATATTGACTCGTGTCCGACACGGGCACGCTACCAAAATTAAAGTGTCCGTGCTACAGAGATGCTATCTTTCCTTTCTTCATTTTGTGTTGATTCTATTTGTATTTATTAACATACAAAATCTGGTTTGAAGTTCTAGAACCTTCTATACTAAAACCTATTGACAGCTTAAAATTAAAACAGAGCCTACTTATTAATACTCCATGTTCGGTGAGGAAAAGATTAATTGTTGATGGTTCTTCAAATAAATTCTATTGCTACCCTGCGCAATCACTGGATCTTTGTTTACGCGTTTATGGATGTTGATTCTGCCTTTGGATAATGCAGCTGTAGTTTTCGTTAAAATGTGTCTGGCTCATTCTTATTACTGTTGAATTATGAGGCTGTAGTTTTGACGATTTATTGGTTATGTAGGGCCAAGGGCTAGGAAAAGCCCTCGTTGAGAAGCTTATAAGAGCACTCTTGCAACGGGACATTGGAAATATTTCGCTGTTTGCAGATAGTAAAGGTACATAAACAAGATTATGGTCTGTTGCAAATACTTGACTATTGGGGTCAACTGTCAAAGAATTAATCGGTGGAGGAGCTTGCAATAATTTTTACGAGCCCTTTGTATAAGATGCCAATGAGTCTCAAAGTTCTAGTGTCGATTTCTAAAACGACATCGTTTTTCTTACGTTTGATGCAGTTGTGGAATTCTATCAGAATCTGGGTTTTGAGCCCGATCCAGAGGGCATCAAAGGTATGTTTTGGTACCCAAAGTATTAGTTGAGCTCCGTTCAGCATTCATCATCACTGCTAACAATATTGGTTGCGTGTGACAATGTACATGTACGAGATTTGTATGGGGGAACACATTTTCATTTTTCTGTAAAGCTCTATTTCTCTGCTCCAGTGATGTCTACTTGTAATTCCTTGCAGCCTTTTGGAGTTCACCATATTCCACGTATTATACCATCTCAAACTAAACAAATTACTAGATATGTGCAATTGCAGTTGATACTTGCTTAGTTGAAATAATTTGGATCAATTTCCTTGCACACCTATTCTTTACACCTTGGATTATACTTCTTATGCGTCAAAATTCTGATCATGCATTGAAAGAAGTGTTACCAAAATCTGCCAATTCATCAATATATCAACCTTTTAAGTAAATGTAGCATGATCCAAAAAATTTTACATGATTAAAAAATAGAATATGTTACGATTATTCAGTCTACTTATCACGATAGTTTTAATTAAGGACGTGTTTATGGAAAGGATATTGAAATGCTCGGATAATTGACACAATTGCCATCGCCATTTCATACTAAGAGTTCACCACAATCCACATCCATATGTTTGTATAATTTCATTCAGATTCACGAAGTATGATTATGCACGACAACTGAACGACATTATAGATGTTTTTAATGTACTGTTTAGATCAAAACGCCATAATTGACGCTAAGAATTGACAAAGTTTGGAAATAAACTTGACACTGCAAATTACACTGCACATTGGTCATAGCCCATCAATTTAAACTCGACAGTAAATCAGTTAGACCAAAATGAGCTACTGGAACATTGACAGCAGCAACTATAATTTCTAATGAAGCTACTCATACTGGGAACCTGACACTGCCTCAGCATCAACTAAAACCCCAAAACCTGTGGCCTTCTATGATAAAACCATGCGTTACGCATCGATCTAAGCCCACAAAATCAGCAGATAATGTTCCAAGATATGGGCATTACAACCTTAAATTAGAATTATCATAAACGATTTATATTTACACCATGATATGTGCTAATATTTGTAGATCGATGAGAACAAAACTGATTACTTCTGGTAAGAAAACCAGACACTTACCTTGGAAATGCACGAAGGCCCATTATAATGAGCCACGTTGAAAGTGCTCTGAAGATGTATCCTTGTTCCGTCTTGACTGATCAGATACCTGAAACAAAAATGTGAGATCTTCCACTGTCAGACGAGTTGCGGTGCCACCACTTTGATCATCGCCAAAAGCGGATGCAATCATTTTTCTCTTGTCATCCTGAAGGCATAAGAAAACAGTAGATACTTCAAATCTATTAATATAAATTGACAAAAGCACTCATTAAATTACACTACATTTAAGTTTCATTACGACAACCTCAAATGTCAATAGAAAGTGAGACGAGATAAAGGCAACAAATTCAACTGATGATGCATTGCTTAAATACTTTTGTCGCATTTTACTGTGTTTCAAAAATAAAATTACATGGGAAAGATGAGTAATTGGAATGAAAAAAAGAAATCAAATTCAAGAAAGCTTTAATTTATTTTGAGCTTTAGGTTTTCATCTACATTTTCTCAAATAATGACACTTAAAATTGCAACAGCACACTACTTTTTATATGAACTAAACAAGTACCTAAAAGGAAAGCATGTTTGATAAACGGGGTCAACAACCCCTAGGAATGAAATTTGGAGAATTGAACATAAAGAATGGAGTTAAAGAGTTCCTGTTCACCTACGTATGCATATTAGATTTAGATAAGGTAGGCATGTTATTTGCTCTGATACATGAAGCTGAAGAGGGAATAACATTAATTAGATTTGTGGATATATGTGAAATGTCAGCCAAGAAGGTGGTCTGGTTAGTAGTCACAAAGGATGTACTTTTAGTCAACATTGTAATACAAGTCTAGAGTGTGAAGCAATAATAGAGCTAAAATATATACATCAAGAAAGGATATTTGTGGTTTGTGCTCAAAAATTCACAGAGATGAAACTTCGTGCAAGTTAGTTTTAACGGGCTATGGAGAAGTTTTCATGAGTCCCTGTTAAACTGTGAATACCCATCAAACTGAACGGAAAAATGTGGTTTGCAACAAGGATAGGCCATATCATTGAATGGAGAATGTTTTATGTAACGAGAGCTAGCTGAGATGAGAATCTAGGCATGGAAAATTGATAGAATAAGAAAACAATAAAATATGAATATTAGCATATCTTTGAAATGGTAAAAAAACCTTTTGAAGATTAACAAACAGAATATTGATTGAGATGATTTCAAGTCATTGAACAGACTAATTTCTGCACAAGAAAGGAACAACCCTAATACATGCAAAGATCAAATAAATACCATGAATTATATTTTAAATGAAATACAGTTCTGAAGTAGTATAGGAAGCAATTACTCTACTCAGAGCAAAATGGAGGAAACAGATATGGACAGCTCAAATATGGAGTGAGGCTAAGTTGTGTCGCATAGAGTAAATAAGCCCTGAGAAAATTAATGCGTGATGTATATAAATGGCGCGGTTAGAGGAAAAAAATGATGTCATCCAATAAATGAGAATATTAAAGAGGGACTTATCAGATAGATCAGGAAAACATCAAAGATCCAAAATAATCGTAATATAGCTTTTTTCCACTTTCTTGCATAATCTCAAACCACCACACCGGCTTGAAAATAACAAGTAAATGGATCAACTGGTAAATCATACAAAATATAAACTACCTGAAGAGCTAAAATTCGATCTTCCACAGTATCCTTAATGGTTAACCGTGATACAGTAACTTCCCGCGTCTGACCTATTCTGTGGGCTCGATCAACAGCCTGATCTTCAGTTGTCGGATTCCACCAAAGATCCAAAAGGATTACGCGACAAGCTGCAACCATGTTTAGACCAAGATTTCCAGCTTTTAGTGACATCAACATAACCGACACCTGCAAAACCCAATTCTTATGTGAGGAAACAGTCCACTGGAGTCAGCAAAGCAAGGTACAAAGACGAGCTCAAAATAAGACGTGGTACGCCGAGGAAACCACATTGGCATCTCAAAGCATGTCGAATAGAATACGTCATGAAAACATATAAGGGGTAATTAGACCCATTAACAGTCTAGATTAGAAAACTGATGCCCTACATGTACCAAGAGTACCCTCATTGAACATTCCCTAAATGGGCGCATGAAGCACATATAATTAACAAAAACATTTAAGAAAAACTAATTTATGATCACACACAATTTTGTAGGGTCTATTTTCTGAAAATAAAAATCTAAAGGCCAAAATGTTGATGCACTGAATAACAAATTTGGAGCACAAAGTAGGGTTATAAGAAATGATTATGGGATGGAGTATTTTATAATATCTAGGCCAAATTTTCTCTCAAAGAATGGAAATGTTCATCAATAATCATCTTCTTGTTGACATGCTAGCAAAATGGTATTTCCAAGAGAAAACACGGACATGATTCTAAGTCACATGATCCCTTGTGTTTACAACTAGGGTACCAAAACAATTTTGGGAAGGAACAATTCTGATAGCATATCTGATTAAATCGCATGCCTAGCCACATTCTGAATTCAAACCCCATTAGTGAAGGCCCATATCTATCCCAACTCTGAACTCTTCATTTCAAGTCGTCTTAAACTCTTCTGTTCTAGCCTTTCCATGAGCACAATTATCTTAGAAAAAATAGACCACGGGCTATCAAATGTATTTTTGGGATACTCTCCTAGAAAAAGGTTATAGTGACTTTAATCTTGAGTTTAAGATTGTTCATCACCTTTGAAGTCGCTCTCTGAAAACAAGTTTTTCTTCCACGAACTTCTCTTTGGGGGAAAAGTTCAGAGGAAAATCAATTTAGGAATGAGATGCTTTACTCTTGGGTGCCATTGACTATGACTGAACAACATGCAGTGGAGGACACCATTCTAATATCCCAAAGAGAAGTCGTTATATTTGTATCCCTCAAAATAGGAAGCCATTCCAAACCCCCCACTCCCACTTTCACTCTCATCTTCGTCCGTTCCAAGAATTCATACCCACACCTTTGCCTTCCATTGTGATCATGTTCTTAGACTTCCAAAAACTCGTCAATCTCTTAACTAACCTAAAACTTGTATCTCCCTCTTTAAACCATCTAAACTCAAATTTACTTTGTCTCCAATAGATCAACTCCTTGAAGATTATCTCTTCTAGCCTTTTTCTCAATAGATAACATTCCTTCCTGAGCTCTTCAGTCAGGTTGCCCTCGTTATCTAATTGATCTACAACCTCCAACCTACATAAGTTATTGCCTTTAGGCTCTATCAATCCTCTGATTCCCACAGACTTCTACATTTTAAAACCAGTCAATTCCCAAGCAGCTTCAATTGTGCACTTTGAGGCCTCCCACCAATCGCAAACCTTTTCGACATGCTACCATCTAAACTTAGGATGTCATAACAAGATGCTTCCATGTCTGGAATGAGTGGGACCCTAAAGAAAAAGTAAGAATTGGAAATGTCTGGATACCACACTCACACCTACCTCCAAATTTACATGTGGGCACAACTCCTGTCAACCTAAATAAACTATGAACATATCTGATTTACAAGAGACCACCTTTTCTCTGAAATTAGATGATGTGAACTAGGAATTCTGAAAAAGGTATATCCATAAGTTCACACTCTAATTTAGAACAGTCCAAGATTTTCACACTACTAGTAACGAAATGTCCAAACTAGCCCAGTCCATCATCATGGTCACACATCTCACTCTTTTACCCTTCCTCTTTCTCTGCCCATTATCCCATCAACAACTTCCTGACTGCCAGCAACTCCACCACTCTATCCTTCTCATTTCTCAAGAGCACAAACTAAGGTTTAATGGAAAACATTTCATGAACGGATAAAAAGCCTTAGGTATTCACAGGGCATTGACTACTACTAGCAATTTATTGTAACCTAGATTGGACAGCGGTGATCACTAACCAAAAAACCTGAACACTTTATGAACAAGGATTAGTTGGTCAGCATGTAAAGATAAAAAAGGTTTCACTCTCATCATAAGCTTAAAGTGGAAACTAGCTATCATTCCATAGCTCAACATCATTGATATCACAATAATTTGTGCAAAGCACACAATAATACAACAGAGGATAAGATTATCACTCTCTTCAAAATAATTAAGAAGACCAATGAATATTCGAGAAACGAAAGAAGTTAACATTCGTTTGCCAAGTGCCTGAACAAGTAAAAGTCATCAAATACCACTGGATAAAGTTATACATGCAAATAAACAACTATTTAACAAGATCACTTCTATTCTCAGTCTTAACACCTCTAAATTCCCATATGCTTGCTGATGTCTGCCATTGAAGTTATACTTTAATTTTCCACTCAAAGAATGGTCCACAGGTTCATCCAATAGATCCACAATGAATGATCCTTTGCATTTAATCTGACTTACGTTCCAATTTATAGAATTTAATGGCTAATAGCTATATTTATTTGCTAATCAGAACGTACCAAACCAAAACATATCTTCAGTTCAAAGATACTATTTTACATTCTTTTGTATACAAAAGGGTAAAGGATTGATAAAACAAGAAGCATTATATAAATATTAAAGGGAAATTATCAACATGTATAAGAGCTGACAAGTGAGAACTATATGTCCAAATAGATACTGATGAACATTTTGATAGTCACATCAACCGAGAAGTGGCAATGTCCACGGAGTGAAAACAATGAATTCATTAAAGCTAGAAAAAACGAGTAACAAAGAGATAGGAATCGAACTTCGGGTATTGTATTGAAATCTTTGACAGCCCTGTCTCTCGCAAGTAGAGTCATTGTACCATCAAGCCTCCGGTAACTTATGCAAGAATCCTTCAGGGACTCCTCAACTAAGTTCAACATGCCAGTCCACTGGGAGAAAACAATAGCTTTTTCAGGTCCGTCGGTATCTGAATCTAGGTAACCTATACCTGAAGATGAAGCACTGCTGCTGGTCTTGGGTTTGCAATGTGACCTGAGAATCTCTAAAACCGATTTGATTTTAGAGGAGAGGTACTCCTTGTGAAGAACCATAGAATTCTCATCAAATTCTGATGAGAAAGGGACATCATCGTCAGTATCACTAGAGATACATCTCCACAAGGTAGGTTTTGAATATACAACATCAGCTCCAAGTTGTTCTTTACATTCAGGGGCTGGGCATGTACTGTCTTCCCCTGTCAAAAACTCGTTGACACACTGATAGCAGAAAACATGTCCGCACATGGTGACAACAGCATTTTCAGGAGGATCCTGTTGAACATCAAATCATCAGATCATTGTACAGCATACTGCTAAAGAGAACAAACGATCAGAGAATTAAAAATAAGTAAACATTTAACTTGTCATCTGAAACTAAATTTTGGATCTTACAAACCATTTTATTAGTGTCCAAGAGTAGGGAATACCACACAGTGTATCACTCAATAGATGGACAAATCGACTATGTATGTGATTGTGAATCAATAGCAAAGAAAGTGATGCACAAAGCATCACAGTGCCACCGCTAAGCTTCTCAAGGTAGAATCATAACTAAAGATTCTTGGTATGCTACTCATAAATCAAGTGCGACATAGGTCAATTTTATTATCTATTTAGCTCTTGTTCGGGCTCCATTATTTCCAAAATACATTTTTTCAAAATTCATTTTCAACGAACATCATTCCATAAAATAATATTACAGATAAACCCAAAAATTTTTCTTATCTTTTAACCACACATTCTCCAAAAAGTCACTATTCCAAAATACATTTTCTCCCAAAATCATATTAAAATTGAGCCCAAACAGGGGCTTAGTAAATTTAGAAACAAAAAAGCATAACAAAGACTTGGTGGGGGTAAGAATGGGGCAGTGGCATGTCGAGAAGTTTACTAGTATGCAAGCACCAAAAGCAGCAATCATGCTATGGAAAGAGTTTAACAAGGGAAAACATACTTTGCATACAAGACATATTGCCAGGGAAGCTTCCAAAAGCTTTAGTAAATTCACTAGCAGTTCCTTGGGGAGCCTCTTCGCCATGTCAGAGGACTCTTTTCCAACAGGGTCGGAGCTGAGTCCTTTGACAAGTAGAGGGTGATCACAAGCTTGGCGAAGACGGAGGAGCAGCAATAGAATATTAGCATAATTTTGATTCACAGTACCAGCAGCCGCATAAGCCTGCATTTATGGTTAATTTACAATTTCGCAAAGATCAGTAAACTGAATAAAAGATACAATTATAAGATTTTTATCAAATCCTCTATAATAAAAAAATTTGAAAGGAAAAGCTATAGAAAACTTGTATTCAGACGGTAAGAGCATCTGATGAGGACATCACTTGTTTTGGGCAATCTTATTTTGTTGTGGACCATTTGCTTATGTTTTATTTAGTTGGATTTGTATTATGGGCTGTCCCAAGCCCTTTTGTCTATAGGCTTTTTTTTTTTTTTTCTATTTATAGTTGGTATTGTAACTTGAACAAGGCAATTGATGAATAAGACGATGAATGATATGCTCAGTTAACAAGTTTTCTCCTCCGTCTTCCTCCTCTTGTTCTCTTCTTCTACGGTCCCTCTCTCCAATTATCTCCCCTTTCTTGCTGCCTATTTCCTCTTGTTTTTCTTGCTGTGGTTATTTCTGCTGAATACAGTACTTTTCCATTGATTCCTACATCTAAGTGGTATTGGAGCTAAAACCTGGTTATCTTCATCAACTATTCGGTAAAAACAACCGCCACCTCAACACATACACAGTCATTTACCCACAACATACGCTCAGCCATTTACACAAATAACCAGGATGTTTTACCAACTTCTGTCATCATTCCAAAAAGCTAGATTTCTGCAGACCACCATCTCACGCTGCCGTTACGTGCTGCTGCTTTGTTGTTCAGTAAGTTCTTTGTTACTGTTCTTCAAAAATAGGCCCGAATACACCAAAAAACCAATCCTTAAACCCAAAATAGCCCACCACATACAACCCACCTGATACATACACAGCCCAAGTTCCCTATATTACCTCCAAGCCCATTATAAACCAACATATTCTTATGCCACAGCCTAACACAAAGGCCCAACGAAAACAGCCCACTTCCAAAGCCCAACAGTCCACTACCCTAACATAATTAAGCCCATTATCTGCACGGCCCAATTACATCAACCAATAACCCAAAACCTAGACAGTGTCTACACCGATATCCCGCAGTGCTGCTGGCATCCACCATCTCCTCATTCTCCAAAGATCCCAACCCCAACCGCCACCCTACGCCACAACCGGAATCTCCATTACACGCTACCATCACTCATCTGTCGGCCTGACATACAATAAACGAACCCGCCTGCTCCAATCGCTGACACGGCCCCCAATCTGAAACTTTCGCTATTTTTACTACAATACCACATGTCACAGCACACAAAGATAAATTTGATGCCATTTTAGATGAACAAATTGTGTTGACCAA
>CAIGRP010119258.1:0-12656 GCA_903798385.1 Fraxinus cuspidata
ATAAAAAAAAGTGATGCATTCAATTCATTAGAGTCAATACAATCGTTTGATTTTGCATTTAATCTACATATAATGAGAAGTATCTTAGGGATTTCAAATGATTTGTCAAATGCATTACAAAGGAAAGATCAAAAAATTGTCAATGCAATGGACATGGTGAAGGTTTGCCAAAAAAAACAAAAAAGACTCCAACTTATGAGAGATTATGGGTGAGATTCTTTCTTGCAACATGTTTATTCTTTTGTGAGCATCATTAAATTGATGTTCCAAACACGGATGATATGTTTGTGTGTTCTGCACATGGTGGTCGCCCTCACGTAATCCTCCACAAATGATCGACTTGCATCACTTTCGGGTATATTTATTCTATTATGTCATAGATATGTAACTTCAAGAATTGAATGATCGTTTCTCGGAGGTAAATATTGAGTTACTCCTTTATGTAAAATTCATTCTTTGCTTTTGATAAAAGAAAGTTGATTCAACTTGCTAAGTTTTATCAACAAGATTTTTCAGAAATTGATCTATTCACACTTGATGATCAACTTGATAATTACATTTTTNTGTAACTTCAAGAATTGAATGATCGTTTCTCAGAGGTAAATATTGAATTACTCCTTTATGTAGCTTGTCTGTGTCCACAAAATTCATTCTTTGCTTTTGATAAAAGAAAGTTGATTCAACTTGTTAAGTTTTATCACAAGATTTTTTAGAAGTAGATCTCTTTACACTTGATGATCAACTTGATAATTACATTTTTGATGTTCTCTCTAACAAAGAGTTTGAAGAATTAAACGGTCTCAGTGCTCTGGCAGAGAAGTTAGTTTTGACAAATAAGAGCAGAGCATATCCAACGGTTTACAAGTTTTTGACTTTGACACTTATTCTTTCGGTTGCTAATGCTACGGTAGAGAGAGTATTTTCTACCATGAACATTGAGAAGGATATATTGTGCAATCGAATTGGAGATGATTAGATGAATGATACCCTTATTGTTTATGTGGAGAAAGATATATTCTTAAAGATTGATAATGAGGCGATTGTACATGGATATCAAAGTATGAAGACTCGTAAAGAACAGTTGTAAGGTATTTCATTTTAGTATAATGTTTGTGTTATAATTTTTTTTTCTTTTACTAATACCGCCTGTACTGGAAAAATATCGTGGGTCCGCCCTTGGCTTAAATTATAGGATTACTTCTTTTCACCCTCAAATGGAAATAAGCACTAAGCTACTAACTCAAACTTGTTTGACTAAGTATATAATCATTTACCCTCCATTATCTTAATTNTGTTTGTGTTATAATTTTTTTTTCTTTTACTAATACCGCCTGTACTGGAAAAATATCGTGGGTCCGCCCTTGGCTTAAATTATAGGATTACTTCTTTTCACCCTCAAATGGAAATAAGCACTAAGCTACTAACTTAAACTTGTTTGACTAAGTATATAATCATTTACCCTCCATTATCTTAATTCAGCGTTTGTCTACCTATTTTAGTGTAATTACATTAATTATAAGGAAAAAAAATCAAATTTGGATGCAATTGGGGCAAAAAAATAACTTTGAGCTAATTTGGAGTTGGTTCCAAACAATTAACGATAATCGAATAGCACGGGAGTGATTATAAGTAAGAAAAAGAGCTATTGGAAGAAGATTGCAAGTTGGGGATGAAATTCAACTTTAATAAAGTTTGGGGACTCAATTGCACACTTCGGAACTTGAGGCAAAATAATTTTGAATGATTATGAATGTTCAGGTACAAATTTGGAAGATTATTAAAGTTTCGGCATTAAAATAAAGTTTAGGATTATAGAAGATCAAAATTAGATAAAAATCTTGAAGAAAAGATCAAGATTGCATGAAAAACTGGAGTCGAGGACCAAATTGAACAAGTTCGAAAATAAAAAATATTAAAAAGAAGTGTCAAAGGTTTACCGTTGTGGTATTGACTTTGTTTTGAGCAACAATCTAAACTCCAAATTGTTCCCATTGTTGGGATAGCAAACTGGTAAACCTGCTCTTGCTATGAATGTTTATAAAAGTTTAACACTCGTTACAAGATGTGTTTTCTAAATGAGGAAGAAAGTTGAAACTTAATTGTTGAAAAGGCATTTGCACAAGAAAATGCCCTCCTGAACTGGAAGATATTGGGAAGAAGATTGAACTTTTTAGTCAAAGACTTCCATTTTGATGTAATATAATGAAATCAAGCAACTTTGTGATTCCCTTCGGTATGAAGCATGGAAGGGAGCTACTCCAAAGTTGCTCTACGAGTTATGAAATTCACTTCAAGCTCATATAGATGACATGGGTTCACTATAGGAACTTAACTCTACTGATACCTAACTCCCATTGTTAGCTAGTGTAGCTTAGTACTAGAATTGTAGGAGCTCTTAACCAATCAAAGGTTCAAATTCTTTATAGGGGGTAGGGGAGGTTGGTCCTAGAGAATCAATAAGCACACAACAATTCAGTATCTACATTTCCCATATATGACATAACCATTAAGGGGTTATATTCAACATGTCTAGCTCCACCATACATTTGACATAAACAAAAAGGAAAAAATTTAATCTATGCTGGTTTATGCAGTAAACAGCATACGGCTTCAAAAGCATGTGATTACCCTAACAGAGTAATATGCTGATTGCTTCAAGTCTTCAACATACAAAATTCAGAGAAAAAGCATAAAAAACACACTGCATATGGGTATTTTCTGAGTATCAAAGACCACAGCAAGGGAATGAGGCATGCTTTGCCCATTGAAAGATGTTCCAAAAGGGCCCCTTTTTCCTTCTAGTTAGATCTGTCTCATTTCTCTTCAGCATATCCCACAAGATGTGGACATCTTCATACTCACATGTCCTAACATCTTGGCGAAGCTTTACTAGCCCTGAAATATTCCAGAAGCGATTTGATTTCCCGTTGTAATCCAATGTTAACCTTCACACTCGGACCATAAACAATGAAATCTTGGAATAAAGACCACATAAATGATGTTTTTGATGACTAAAATTTAAATAAGTATTGTTTAAATAAATTTGAAATCAGCTACTTGAAACTTTTTCCTCCCACCGCCGTTAAGTTATTAAATGTATGAGTGCTTTAAAAAGATCAGGGTTCTAGAACCCCCCAAGTATAATATATTGGCTTCTTACAGATTATTATAAGATGAGAACCCCCATCCTCAGCACGCGCATAACTAATTACAATATTCCGAATAAACTAACATTCTTATAATTCCAATAGTTTAATCAAAACAAATCATAAAAAAAATACAGTGTAAGCATATCTATGGAGCACAAAACAACATTTGGGCATCAAATTATAAGGAAAATAAAATGAAAAGCAACCAAAAAATAACTCCGAGTTATGTAAATTCAACTAAAAAAAATAGCGAACCATTTTTGCGATAACCGAGACGGTAAGAGTATTTTGTCCAAACATTTTGCATCGGAACTATCATTTTGCCCCACCACTTCATCTTCATTTCGAATATAATCGACTAATTTAACCTAAACAATCATGGAAAAAAATTATTATCTGAAGAACCATAAATCACAACGTGAAAACGAAACGGGAAAAGGAATTAACTCATATATCTGCACATACCTTCGCCGGTGTATGTGAATGAGCTGATTGAAGAGAAATCGCGATCGGAGAGAGTTGCTGTTTTTTAGTCTCTCTCTCTCTCTTCAGAGAGAGGAGAGGGGAAGGGGAAGATTTTATGCAACTGAATTGCTCTGTTCTAATTTATTGTTGACAACATATGTGACACGTGTCAAATATTACCGTTGGTACCGCGTCCTTGTCAGGCGTGCGTTTCAACTAACTGAAAAATACCTCGGAGCCGAATGCACGTGTGAGATTTTGGTTGGAGAAATTTTATTGGATTCTCGAATCTTGGTGGACCCGGTTTTTTATGTGGTTCTGATTATCAATATTTTGGTGGCCATGAAGTAATTTAAGGCACGTTAAATTTTGATAGATATGTGAAATGATGTTTTATTTTGTTGGAGCATATTTGAATTTTTTTTAACTTGTCTTATTTCTCGAATGACTAGAATTGTGAACGTGGATTAGAAATAGGGTCAACGACGTGGGTCACTCAATTTCTTTTATTTAGCTCAGTTATCTTAAAGTTGATGTAGTCAGATCACCTAATATCAATTTTCTAGCAAATTTAGTTTCTTTGTTCATTGTCGTCAATTTAACTTATATAATATGATAGTCTGGACATTAAGCTCGTGTTTGATAGATTTTTTGGGAAAGAACGAGTTTCTAAATAGTGATTTTTTATTCTATTTTTTTTTTTTGAAAGAATGTATGATTAAAAAGTTGAAAAAGTTATCGAGGAAGTTGTTTCCAAAATTTTCAAAACGGTGATTTTCGGACTCAGTTACATGTTCTACCAAGCAACAAATCTAAATGGCTCCGACCACGACCAATATATTTATTTTGATTGCTTTCAATCTTACCTACAAAGGATAAGATAACGGTGTTGATTTACAAGTCACAAAGAAACGAGAAAAATAATGAATAAGGCACAAAGTAGAAGAGAAGAAACAGGAGGAAACTGCCAATTTGTGCAACACAAAGCAAAGTCACGGTTTTCTCTCTCAAAGGGCAGCCACGTTTTTCTAAAATTCATACAAAAATCATACACAAAAAAGGGCTAGGGAAATACACCATATATATAGATATATGTTAAATTTTAGTTGGGCCAAGAAATGGGTTAAATGAGCCAAAATCCAAGAACGGTCCAACGGGTAAATATGTGATTAACATTAGTTCTTTAACCAATTTTTAATGATCCATGTTGTTTTCGGGTCGAGTCTTTGGACTTTGTTGTTAGTAATCAATTCACCATTGGCCGGCCTATGAAAGTATATTCCGATATTTTAAATTATAACTCCAGATTTATTGGGTATTAAAACTTTACAAATCTCCACTTTGATACATAATCAACTACAAGTAATCAAAACACAAAGTTAATACTTGCATGATTAAAGTAATCAATAAAATTGGGATCGCAGACTTTACCTCGTGTTTCGGGTCTGAAGCACATACCATCATACTTGCTCCTATACTTACCGGGCTAAGTTCAAAAAATACGCAAGTAGAAAACTGGTAATCACAGTAATCAAAAGCAAATAAACACTAGGTTAATCAATCAAATACATAAATGACACTACGAAAAGATCTCATCTCACTTATCATATCTCATTCCATGTTACTCGCACTTCGAAAACACATCTCCTCTCATTGCCCATCACACTAACTAGCCTGATCACTAAACCTATGTCTAATGGTAAAGCATAATAAATCATAAATCAACGGGATAATCCTTTATCACTACCTCACTTATCCCAACCTAAATGGATAATAAGTCTCTACCTAATATAAGTGATAAAAGTGTTACTCTCACACTCCACATGTATATGGTCTTTCCCAGACAGGATTTCAGACATTTAATCACATCTTCACTCGTGAACCAAATGTCACACTCCACATTCCCCATACATATCACCAATGCACCCTTGTGCATCTATATTCCATATTACCAATAGACACACAACACTTATTGCTAATGCATCACAACCCACTGTTGACCTATGGTTAACTTCTCATTTTGATTATCACAAACAAATTACATTTACCTCTAACAAATTGTATTCAAGTGTTTTAGAGCGATCATTGCAATATAAGATTGAAGACACAAAGATCAAGATCACGAGAGTTGCTATTTGACAATCAATGTGGAAACAAGCTTGGGAAACAAATGAACGTAAAGACGAAAGTCAAGAGCTCACGGAGAAATAGTCGAATGTCAAATATCGAGATATTAAATGTAGATACCTTGATTATGTGTAAAGGTAAAATACTTCAATATTTTGCAATTGATCATTAAAAGCTCAAAGCAAATTTTTTCAAAGATATAAATGATTGCATAAAAATTATTTTTTTAAAAGGTAAGTATTTTTACTCGATGTATAAATTTTTACCAAGTCACTTACCTTGAAAAAATTGAATGATGTAATTGTTCAAAAGCCTACATTGATCAAATTGTAATGAAGGAGACCGTCCGGGGGCAAATTGTGCCTGGATGTTCGGATGTGCAACGGTTACCTTTTTTACCGTTGCGAATTCAAATGACAAGTTCTATCCAGACGTCCGGATGCCATGTCTGGATGACCAGAACTTTTGGCTGTTTGAGTGCTATAAATACTTCTCTCATTCTTCTTTTGCAACAACTTTTTCTAGAACATTAAAGTGAAACTTTTATTGATTTCAAGTATTTTATTTCCAAGTATTTAATTCTTGAAAAACCCTTTTGAGTGATCAATTTTGTGGAAATCCTTTATTTCACTAAAAGTTTTTCAAGCCAACACTTTAAGCTATACTCATTGCCATCTATTAAAGTGTTTGCCTATTTTTCTTTCATTGTACTCTACTTTGAAGATATCATTTATTGAGAGGAAAAGTTCCAAATTGTAAATTCAAACTTGTGGGTCGTGTTGAGGTTCCGGAAAGCTCAACATTGTAAAATGATCGGTTCTCCTTGGTTGTAAGTCACCAGAAGCATTGTAAAGGGTTGGATTGCACCATAAGTCAATCAACATAGTGAAAAAGGTCTTGCTCGTGTGGAAAAACTTGGTAACGAGGGATGTAGATCATTGCATTGGATCGAACCTCCATAAATATATTATTTGTGCAAATTACGTTGTTCCACTTCCTTGCTTATTTATGTTTAGTTGTCTTCTATTATTTGCTTGTTTATCATATTAAAACTTGAGTTATTAACGAAAAAGATTTAATAACCAACTCACTCCCCTCTTGTAGCCAATCTTGGATTTTCACCCACTATGCATGTAAACACATTACACCAAGTAATCAGACTGCTCTCAAATTCTTGCAATGTACATATCAAACATATTGAAAATGTAATATATAACCATGCAATCGAATAAAGCAATTACATACATGTAGAAAAGATTAAACACAAATGCATTTACAGTAACTAGGTTTACTCCCAATAAACCTCACTAAGGTCATCACTCGAACTTATAGCCATATTCGCCTCGCCTCACCTCTCATCTTATTCTTCTTGGGACAGTCCTTCACAAAGTGTTCAGACTTACCACAACTGTAACACCACTTACCACTGGACTTATCCCAACATTTGCTCTTCTTCTTACCACCCTCATCACTCGAGTCACTATTCGAATAATTACTGTCTTGAGCTATACCCAAATTTATTTGCTACACTTCATTCTACTCATCATCATATGTATCTCACAACTCCTCTTATCGTATTTTCCAACTTTAAAATTCATCTACTTACTCCTAAGAGAATCTATGACAATTTCGAATGCTAAAGTGACCCTACCGTACTTAATCGCATTTTTAACCTCCCTATATGAATCATGCATGAAATTCAGCAAATCATAACCATATATGTTTCAAACACCTTGTTATCACACTTAACAATATCTTGAATAAGTTTGTTAAAAACATTGAAGTTGTTATCAAGATCCTTTACATGATCTTTTTTAAAATTGAAAAATATTTCAAGCAGGTACAACTTATAAGAAGTAGATTTAAGCAAATATAAGTTCTCCAACTTTTTTCAAAGTTCTTTTGTAGAATCATGTTTTCCAACTTTTTTTAAAACATTATCAGATATGCGTAAAATATTTGAAGTGTAAGCAAGTTCATCATTTTTTTTATGCTTTTGTCAAATCGACGAAAAAATTGCCATCTATGACTTTTGAAATTTTTTGTTGAACCAAGATCCTCTTTATCTTTTGTTGCCAAATTGAAAAATCTCAATTTCCATTGAAAATTTCAATTTCAAAATGGACATTTTGAAAAATAGAACAAACAGAGTGCAGAAATATGTCACACAAAGTAATCCTAAAGCTGCAATATACATCGTTCTAGGGTTTCGCGAGATTCACGATCTCAGTATAAAAGAAATTGTCAACGGGTCAAGTCTAGGTGTTCTAACAAAATAATTAATATAACACGAAGGTAGTCAACAAAAAATTCAGTTTCTCACGTAATACTATCTCACACAATGACTTAATGACAATTAAACACAAAAAAATATCAACTTGCAATTAAATTCAACACTTTAAATAGAGCAAATAATTCTTAAATTTCTAGCACAAACAATTGTTACCTTACACGGTAACCTCAATCCTAATGTCAATCCATACAATGACTCACTAATGTTGAAATTAAATGGGATAAGCCAATATACTGGAGCAGATCAGGACTGAAAGTCCGTAAATATGAAGAGATGTGAATTTACCAAACTTTAGGGCCACCACAATTCGCCCTAAAGCTCCAACAACTACAACAATTAATCAAACATGATCAAATCACAAACGTGCAAAGTGCAAAATCGTCCAACTTTTACTGTATAACTTGATATAGAAAACTAATAATACCAAAATATCAGAAATGATGCTAGTAACAATTTGCCTAAAGACACCGAGCCAAAAAACGCCGCACGTGCCTGCACGTGCTGCTACACAGGCCGTCGACTACCTTATGCGTCTGAACGTCGGGACTACCTCTGCCTGCACGTCACGCCGTGGTCTCCGTTTCACCAAACAGTTACTGGATTGGCCGAAAATAGCAATTACATGTTCGATTTTTCAACAGTTTTTTACTTCGATTTTGTCTCAGGTTGGTTTTTGGCCGAAATTTCACCACCTAGGAGCTTTAATACCAATTATCGCAGAAGCTTGCTCCAAGATCTTCATAACGGTGATTTTCGGACTTAGTTTCACGTTACCTTTTCTACCAAGCAATTTATTCAAGCGGCTCCGACCCACAACCAATATATTTATCTTGATTGCTTCTCAATCTCACTCACAAAGGACAAGATAATGGTATTGATTTGCAAGCCACAAAGGCATGAGGAAAACAATGAATAAGGCACAAAGTAGAAGAAAAGAAACAAGAGGAAATCGCCAATTTTTGGAACAAAAAGGAACTAAGAACAATGGTTGTTCTACAATTGATGTTAACAGAATATTTTTGGATAAACACTAAAATGATAAAGCAAAGATGTTATTATTCAAGGAATTTTACAGACATTTTGTATGGAATTCAAATAACACATTATGGTCTAAAAGGGGAAAAAAAATAATAGGAAGAATAGTTGCTACAAATGTTGTAGAAGGAGGGAGATATTATTTTTGAAAGCTATTAAATTATGTTAGAGGTGAAACACCATTTGAAAATTTAAGAGTTGTTGATGAAATTTGTGCTAGCACATTTCATGAAGCTGCATTGTTACATGATTCTTAATGGAGCTATTAATTTTAAATTATGTTAGGAAGAAGCCTGCCAACATCATATGTCCGGTACGTTACGCCAACTTTTGCTGCGATTTGACCTTACGGGAGACACATGATACGAAGAAATTGTGGAATAATTTGAACGGCACATTACTGAAGATTATGTAAATCAGGGTATACGTATGGAAGACGCGGAAATAAAAATTGTACATGATATGAATGAAATACTGTAACTATTAGGCAAGACAATAAACGACTGTCATTTAGTGCAACACAAAATAATTTTAGAAAAAAAGAAACTCTTACCAGGGCAATTGATGGAAAGTTATGAATAATTGTTTCTGGTACTTATTTATCGTCTGATTTACATGAAGTCTATTATATGAATGGTTGTACATTTTTTATTGTTGGTCCTGGAAGAACACGAAAAACATTTTTATATCGCGCATTACTTGCAGCTATACAATCAAGAGGTTATTATTTTGGTCACAACATCTTCGGGAGTAGCAGTTGGATTACTCACTGAAGGTAGAACAACTCATTCTTGATGAGGTAACTAATGAAACAATTTGTTTAGTCAGTAAATAATCTGCTTTGGCTGATTTATTTCGAATGACGTGCTTAATAATATGAGGATGAAGCTCAAGTGTTGAATAACTCTTATTTTCAAAATTTTAGATAGAATTTTACAGGATATTACTGATTGCACATTGTTTTTGTGAAAATATTATTGTTTTCGGGGAGACATCCAGGTTGGAAACATGGTATAATTTTTGCAAAATTTTGTTAGTTCATATTTATGGCCATCTTTTCGAAGCATAACATTATTTCGGAAAATGAAAGCACAATTAGATTAATCTTTCTGTGAGTATTTACTGCTGTTTGGTAGATTCATGTAATATGGTAACATTCTGGTCACATATTATTATTCCTTTTGACGATGATAAGAACTCGATAAAAAAAATTGATAGATGTAACATTTTTGGATTTAGAAAAATATACAAACAATGTGAATGTTATGAATATTAGAGTAAACGTTGAGCCCAAAAAAAATGAACATGTTGATCACATAAATAATATAGTAATGGAACGTTTTTCAGGAAATACTTTTAGATATTATAGTTTTCACAAAGCTATAGATGTCATGACCAAGCTTTTGATGACAATTTGTTAAATACATTTGCTCCTAATGGTATTCCACCACATGAATTAATGTTTAAGCCAAACTGTCTTATAATTTTGTTACGAAATATAAATCCGTCTGAGGGCTTATCTAATGGAACAAGACTCATATGTAAGATATTCGATCAAGTAATAGATGTTGGAAGTAGGAGAATACAAAGAAAAAGAGTATTTTTAAGCTCGCATTCCTTTTTTATCTTCCAAAAATGATATAATTCCATTTTGATTTAAAAGAACTCAAATTCGAGTTGTATATGTTTTGCAATGAGAGTAAATAAAGTTCAAGGACAAACTTTTTATTTTGTTGGATTATCTTGGCAGAGCCCTTTTTTTTTTACATAGATAGTCGTATGTTGCTTTATCTAGAGTAAAGACAGGCAAATGTATCAAAGTACTTATAAGACTAACCAAGGAAAGTAAATTTCAACACGCATACAAAAACGTGTGTATACTGAGAAATTTTGGCTTCAATAAGTTGCACATGAATTTCTTGTACTTTTGCTATCGACTGTGAAAAACAGAAGTTCAGTTTTATCGAAGGTATGTTGGATCACCAATTCCCTTTAAAAGCGTTCAATTAGTAAGTACTAGTTCAATGATGAAGCATTTACAAAGATTTCCCAGATAGCACCGCATCTTCGGCTAAAGTGGCCGATTTCTCCAAAATGGTGCACGGTCCATCTCAGATTTGAGGTCAACTTTAAGACTTGAAACCGTGCAAGAGATAACAAAAGTGTTATAAATTGAAAACCAACATTCTTGATATATTTAAAACCCTTTCTTTACTGCCAAGATCCCCCAGGTCAAATAATCAAGAGAAATAAAAGTGCGAAACATACCTTGCTTGATGCATTAGGAATGAAGAACGAAGATTGATTGCTTTCGAGTTCTTGATCTTCCTCTTAAATACAGTTTCTCTCCGTATTCTTTTAATTGTGGGATGACATATAGAATGAGAAATCACGCATTTCACTATGAAAGAAGCATGGTTGTTGAAACGGAATTACTCTATGTGAAGGCACTGAATGGTGCGAAAAGATTGTGACAGAGAAACTATTGCGGAAACAGATCGCAGTATGGCCATTCAGAATATAAACAAAAGAAAACAAGGACCCCAGAAGACTCAATATTTGCTGGAAAGCATTAACCAGCTGTGTAGGCAAACAAGTACTAAAGTCACACATGCACTCATACAAAGCAATTTTGCTACAGACTTAGGGGCAGATCCAGCACCTGACGAGCTAACGCGGCTGCCCGTGCTGGATCCACTAGAAAAAAAACTAATTAAGAATTATGAAAATAATTATATATATCTATATATATAGTATTATTTATTGTGTTTAAAAATTAAAAGAAAGAATGTTGTTGAAGGGAATAGAACCAAGGTATCTCACGTGGAAATGCAAACGCTCTTCCAAATGATCTACACACCATTTTGATGGAAACTGTACAATAACATATAAGCTTATTTTGTTTTTCATACGGATTAAAAAATCTTATTTTAAGCCCATATTTGAGCCACATTAAAATTTTCATTTTCATTATTCTATTCATTTTCAACCACATGTTCTTCAATAAAATAATATTTTTCATCATATAAATAATTTTTCATTTTTTTTTCAACCACACAGTATCCATCAATCTACTATTCCAAAATACATTCTTCTAAAATAATGTGGCTCAAACACAACCTTAATCTTATTGAAATTTTTTTTTCTACTTTACCATCATTTAATTATCAATAAATAGTAGTAAATTATTATGTAAGTAGTAAAGAAATAAGTGTATATTAATAAACGAACAAAACAAAATATTCTTAATTAAATAATAAGACTATATAATTAAGACAAGAAAATAAGGAAAGTGTGCCTATATAAATGAGACGGAAGGAGTAACTAAATGTTAATTAATAATTGTACCAATGTGGCAATGTTCAACAAAAAGAAGTGTAGCTCATATGGTAGAAGGGATATCTTGTGCATTAGAGGTATGGGATTTGAATCTATGCTTTTCTACTTTTTTGTTTAATTTTTCAATACAATAAATAATAACCAAATAATTATATATTATAGTTTTTGTTTTCGAAATAATTTCTTAGCAAAATTCATTGACTCAAATTATTGTTAGATTTTATTAATTTATTTTATAAAATTCAACT
>CAIGRP010119264.1:0-32114 GCA_903798385.1 Fraxinus cuspidata
TCAAACAAATTAACTATACAACTAGTCAACTACACAAGCGAGTTAGCACCACAATTACACAAAGAAGGAACAAAAACAAAAAAAAATTAGATGCAGCCGGGGGGCCGGGGCAAAGCAAACTCACCATATATCACCGACAGACAGTGGCGGAATCGGGAACTCTCACCATCACGGTCTCACCGCTCACGGACACAGACAAACTCACGGGCCACGACATCACCGTCTCTCCCAGACTCCAACCGAATCGAGACACAGACACAGCCACACAGCCGGAAGCCCAAAGATCAGCAGCGATGCCAGTGAAGTGAACTCCAGTCTCCAGCACCCGGTCATCTCCCTCTCTTATCTCCGATTCTCTATCGTTTGGTTTGGTTTGGGGAAAATTTGGTAGGGATTTGGATTGATTTTATTTGGGTTAATAATTTGGAAACTAACCCAATTAATTGGGTCTTAAAAAAGGTCCAACTACTTAAACAAAATAAGAAGATGCCTTCTTCTCCTTCCTTCCCGACGGACGGCTTCGGCGCAGTGGCTGCCTTAAGCTCCCAACGGATCCAGCACGGGCGGCCTCGGGGGCTGGCCAAGTGCTGGGTCCGCCACTGCTTGGGAAACTAAAAATGCTTGATTATGTACACATTTTCTTCAAACAAACAGATGATGAAAAGAATTAAGCTAAAGTGAGAGAAAGACACAGTCTTTATGTCATCCTCAGTTTTTTTTTCACGTTTTGTGACTTTTCTATTGTCGTTCTTTTTTACATGAGAAATTATAAGTGTTCAATTTTTTTCTATTTTCCAATTAGCTTCATCAAAGCCATTGCTTTGTTTTTCCACAACTTTCACAATAAAACCAACCTACATTTCATGGATTGCAATCCACGTTTATGGAAGATATTAGTGTTGTAAAAATTTATTGAATGGTTAGTTTGACCAACTTTTTACCAGTTATTTGAGTGGATCACTATAGTTGGACAAAAAGACAAGGGTGTTCCACTATGCGATTAGATCAATGTAGTACATTTATTTTCTCAAAATTAATTTCCAGTGATTGAGAAATTAAGGCCTAAAATATGTCACTTGAAGTTGAAAGAAATTGGAAATCATAATTGGTAAGAAATTGGAAAATTGTCAATCCTATGTTGAAAAACTAAAAGAGTTGAAATCACTTTATATTGCTTAAGTTTGACATTTGAATTTTTGCCCCAAGTATATCAATAGTCTTCGAAGGATAGATTATCTACATGATAGTGGACTTGGGTCAAGTTGGTATATATTTTTTGATAAAATAATATTTAATTATTTTTTAGAAAACTTCTGTGCGTGACGCGTGACGTATTATAGAATCTGAAAGTTTGTTAGTTAAAATGTCGGTTCACACAAATTGTTTCTATTCACGACACAACTTTTAGCTGTTGCGTCTGTTGTACAAAACTTTTCAACTTCTATAAATTAGCTTCCATAAACTGGATTTTCTTCATTCCAAATCGTATCCAATTTTCTCTCTTGCAAAATAATATTACTTTTCAGTCCTGCATTATTTCGAATTTTGTATTTGAGTCTCGAATATTATTTTCTTGCATTTTAGTCCTCCTCCAGTGTAGAAAGATCAAAACATTAATAAGTTCACCGGTCTTGTAATTTGGAGTGCTACTATTACAAGTCAAAGTCAATTTTATCACGAAGATTACCAGCACTAGTTTTGGGCATTATTATCTTAAAGAGAAAAAGTCAAACTCTTGTCTCGGCTATTTTAGTTTCTGTTTTATTTCTTTCATTCAGTAAGTCAAAATTATGTCCAATTTTTCACTTACTATAAAAGTTATTTTGAAAATAAATTCGTGCACGTTAAATTCATATTAATTTTTCAACAATCTTAAGACAATAATTTATTTATTTAGGCACTAATTTATATTCTGAAATTTTATTAGATTATGAAAAATAATTTTACATTTGTCATACCCCTTAGAAATGCTCAGGGAAAGAAGTCGGGAAAATTTATGAGAGAGAATTTTAAGAGATAGCAACAAAAGATAGCTTGGGCCAAGTTGGTATATATTTTTTGATAAAATAATATTTGAATATATTTTTTATTATTAAATTTAATAATATATTTAATTATTTCTCCAAAATTTTCTGCTTGTGACATGTGGCATCATCTAGAATCTGGCAGTTTGTTAGTAGTTAAACTATTTGTTCAAGATACAACTTTCAATTGTTGTGTCTTTTGGACACAATGTTTCAACTTCTATAAATTGGCTCTCATATGCTGGATTTTCTTCATTCCAAATCATATCAGATTCTCTCTTGCAAAATAATATTCCTTCATTCCTACATTGTTTCAAATTTTGCATTTCAGTTTCAAATATTATTTTCATGTATTTTAGTCATCCTCCAGTATAGAGAGATCAAAAACATTAGTAGGTTCATCGGTATAATAATTTGGAGAGCTACTATTGAAAGTCGAGATCGATGTATCATGGAAGACAAGTACCGGAAGTTTGTTGCACCAGTGCACGTCATTATCTTTTTAAGGAGAAAGAGTGGAACTCATGCCTCGACTATTTTAATTCTTGTTTAATTTCGTTCATTCAATAAGTCAAAATTCTGACATATTTTTTATTTACTAAAAAGTTATCTTGAATATAAATTAGTGCACGTTAAATTCATATTATTTTTTTCAAAAATATCAAGACGATAATTTGGTTATTTGCGCTCTTATTTATATTCTGAAATTTTATTAAATTATGACAATTAATTCGACATTTGCCATACCCCCTCATGGAGAGAAGTCAAAAAAATTCACGGGAGAGAATTTTAAGATATGGTATCAAAAGATGTTATATCTCACAACTCTAAATTTGACAAAATTCTTGAGTGAAGATACTTCAACCGTTGATGAGGACAAAACAAATTATGAATGACGAACAACATTCGAGTATGGAGTCACGGTGATTTCTTATGCAGAAATTACATCTTAACTGCCTTGACAACACATTACATAGTGTATACAGTTTGGTCAAGATAGCCAAATTAGTAAGAGAGTCCTTGAAAAAAAGAAGTATAAAATGGAAGGTGTTAGATTGAAGAAATTCGTGATTGGAAAATTCTTAGACTTCAAAATGGTGGATTCTAAACAATAATAAATCAAGTCCAAGAGCCACAGATTATCGTCCACAAGATACATACAGAAGAAATGAAGCTCAGGGAAGTCATTTCAGGTTGCCGCAATTATCGAGGAATTACAACCAATGTGGGAAGATTTCAAAAACTACCTTAAAAACAAACATAAGAAAATGGGACTTGAATATCTTATTGTAAGATTGAGAATTGGGGAAGGCAATCAAAATTTTGAAAAGAAATCTACAAAGCTGCACATGGAAGTTAAAGTCAATTTGGTGAAGTCAAATACTAGCAAGAAAATAAAGCACTCTATTAATGGAAATCAAAATAGCAAGGCCAAGAAATTCAAAGAAGAATACTATAACTGCGGTAAGCCAGCTCACATCATGAAACACTGGTGACAGAAAAACCATAACAATAACGACCAAGTGTAATTAATCAAGAAGGACAAATTTTCTAACGTTGTGTATGAACTAATGCTCTTAGCTGCTGTATTTCAAGCAAACACCGTGGACAATATGAGAGAATGGTCCATAAACACTGGAGCTACTCATCACATTTGTGTTGGTAAGGAAATGTTTTCATCTTAGACCCCTATCAATGGACGACAACTATTCATGGCCAACTCTGCAACATCAAGAGTCGTTGGTCTTGGTAAAATAGTGCTAAAGATGACATCGAGCAAAGAAATAACCTTCATTGATGTTTAGCATGTTTCGAACGTATGCAAGAACTTGGTATCCGGAGCTTTGCTGAGTAAAAATTGGTTTAAACAAGTATTTGAGTCTGATAAATTTGTATTCACTAAAAATATCATGTTTGTGCAAGGGGTATTTAGCCATGGGCTATTCAAAATGAATATAATGCTTGTATTTCAGGATTTTAGTATTAATAAAAATAAATTATCTATTTGATTGAGTCTTCTAATTTATGGAATGATAGATTAAGACATGTTAATGCTAATACTTTATGAAAATTAGTAAGTTTAACTCCAATGCTTTCTGTTTTACTTGATTAAGATCATCGTTGTAAAATATGTAAGAGGCTAAGTAGCGAAAACATTGTTTCATTCTGTTGAAAGAAACTCAAATCCTCTAGAATTAATTCACGGTAATATTTGTAAATTAAAGTTTGTACAAACGAAAAGAGGTAAAAAGTATTTTATTACTTCTATAGATGAATGCATAAGATATTAATGTGTCTGTTTGTTAAGAAGTAAAGACAAGACCTTATAAACATTTAAACAGTATAGAAATGAGGTTGGGAGTCAACTTAACAAATAAATAAAAAATATTCATAGTGACAAAGGTGGAGAATATGTAGCACCATTTGAAGAATTTTATTCAGATTCTAGAATTATTAATCAAACTACAGCTTAATATTCATCTAAGTCGAACGATGTTGCTAAACTCAAAAATCATACTCTTAAAGAGATTATGAATGATATGTTCATTAGTTCTGATTTACCTCGAAACTTGTGGGAGCGTACAATTCTCTCAGCTAACAACATTCTTAATAAAATATCACCTAAAATAGGAATGAAACTCATTATGAGTTATGGAAAGATCATAAACCTTCGTACAAATACTTAAAAGTATAGGGGTGTTTGGCTAAGGTAGAAGTACAAAATTCTAAACTATTAAAATAGGGCTTAACACTATTGACAAGGAGTTTGGCTAAGGTAGAATTGCAAAATCCTAAACTATTAAAATAGGGCTTAAAACTATTGACTGCATATTTGTTGGATATGCTAATAACAATAATGTATATCAATTTCTCATCTGGACGTACATGAGAATACCATCACTGAATCAAGAATGGTGTATTTTTTTTTTTATGAAATTTTTCTTTATAAGGATATGAAAGAGACCAGTTCACAAGAACGAACCTTTGATACTGCAATTGGTAATCATCAAATTGATGAAGAACCAAGACGTTGTAAGATGACCAAAATAACAACATCATTTGGTCCCAATTTTTTAACTTATTTATTAAAAAAATGAGGCTATGACATTCAATGAAGCAATGTCAAGTCCAGAAGCTCCATTTTGGAATGAGGCTATCACTAATGAAATTGATTCTATTATGCAGAATCATACCTAGGAGTTGGTAAATATTCCACCTGGTAACAAACCATTAGATTGTAAATGAATTTTCAAAAAAAAAAATTAAAAACTGATGGATCAATATATAAATATAAGGCCAGATTGGAAGCCAAATGATTTAAACAAAAAGAATGTCTTAATTTTTGAGATACAACTCACTTGTAAAAATGATAACATTTTATGAGAGTAATAATTGCATTCTCAACATGCATAATTTGTAGATCCATCAGATGGATACTTTCTTATTTGGTGAGCTATAAGTAGAAATATGCATAGAACAACTCAATGGTTCATTTTTTCTGGATAGAAGAAAATGGTGTATAGACTCGTTAAGTCGTAATACAGATGAAAATAAGTACCAAAACAATGACATGTAAAATTTGACAAAACTATGAGTTCAAATTATTTTAAGATTAACGAATGTGATAAGTATGTTAATATTAAAACCACACCTAGTGCGTATGTAATCGTATGTCTATACATTGATTGCATGTTAATTATGGGTAGTAATTATATAATGACCACATTGACAAAATATTTTGATATGAAAGATATGGGTACAGCAGATATAATATTATGAATTAAAAATCTAAAAACGTCTCAAAGACTTGTTCTATCTTAGTCTTACAACATTGAATCTATACTTAAGAAGTTTTATATGTATGGTGAAAGTAAATTTAAAACTCTGGTTGATTTAAGTCTACATTTGACCAATATAAAGGCGAACTCGAATCTCAGTTGGAGTACCCTTGATTAATAGGCAATCTAATGTATATTACGAATTGCACATGTTCGGATATTGCTATGTGGTGAACAAGCTTAGTAGATTTACAAGTAACCTAGGTGATGACCATTGGAATGCATTGATTAGTGTTTTTAGATATTTACGATACACCTTAAATGTTGGATTACATTATACTAGATATCCAACTATATTAGAAAGATACAGAGATGGTAATTGGATATCCGACACAAAAGATTCAAAATCTACTAGTAATTATATTTTTACCATTTGTGGCTCAATCGTATCTTGGAAGTCTTCTAAAAAAACATGTATAAATTGATCCATAATAGAATCTGAGGTCATAGCTTTATATAAAGTTGAAGAGGAAGCAGAATGACTAAGTAAATTTTTAGAAGATATTCCATATTTACATAAATATACGCCTACAATTAGTATGTATTGTGATAGTCAGATAGAGTACAAGTAGTATGTATAATGGTAAGTCTCGACACATTCGCCGAAAACATAATACAATTAAAAAGTTGATCTAAAATGGTGTTATTTTCATAGTTTATGTAAAATCTAGGAAGAATCTTATGGATCCGCTTACTAAAGGCTTACCAGAGATCAGATAAACTGCCTATCAAAGGAAATGATCTTAAAGTCTACTATGTAAAGATCTTTGTAATGGTAACCCAACCTTGCTGACTGGATATCTTAAGATCTTGATTCAATGGGACAACCAAGTTATGAAGATTCTATGAGCACTTGAAAGTTAACTCATACCCACTCTTATGATGAGAAAGTGCTATACGCAGAAAGTTTTAGGTTAAGTTATACTTTAATGATTCCTAAATCTTGGACAAATCAAGTGGAACATGAAAGGTACTCTTAATAAGTGTGAAGTGGAGTCTCTTCTATGAGAATATTTTAAGACTTGAATTCTTTAAAACACTTATGAAACCTGGGTTGTTCAGTGTCAAAATAAACACAACAATAAGAAATCCAAAATGTTAGGGAGGTTATTGTGTGGGTACTATTATCTTACTTTACACCAAAGGCCGACAGTTCAAGACATTGCGTTCACTGATCAGCCAAGTAAATCCATTATTATTCTATTACAGAAGTTCAAACCCTTAAGGTACTTATCGCAGTGCAATAACTTTCGCTTGATCTCTGTATTAGGGTCAACATAGTTTGTTGCATTAATTTTCATTTATGTGGGAAATTGTTGTAAAAATTGGTTGAATTGTTAGTTTGACCAACTTTGATCGTTATTTGAGTGGGTCTTGATAATCGTATGAAAGATTACTTTAGCCGAATGTGTTCTACTTCATAAGTATATCAACATAATATATTTATTTTCTCAAAATTGATTTTGAGTGAATAAAAATTAAGGTCAAAAGATATCAATTAAAGTTGAAAGAAATTGGGAATAATAATTGGTAGGAAATTAGAAAATTGCCAATCCCATATAGAAAAATTAGAAGCATTAAAATCACTTTCTATTATTCAAATTTGACACTTGGGTTTGAGCACCAAGAAGTATCAATAGTCTTTGGCAGGAATTAGGTACATAGCCCTCAAAAAGTAAAATATTAGATTAATGCCCTTAAATTTAATTAGAAATGCAAATCCCATATTAATTACGGCTAAAATTCCGGAAGCCTACAAATTGATTTTGTCACTTCCTTTAGATTTTGGGAATTTTTTTAGATTTTGTCATTTTTTATTGAGTTTTGTCACATTTATTAATTTCTGCCACTTTTCATTTAAGTCTTTTCTTTTCTTTTTGTTTTATTTTTATAAGATTAAAAGTTAATCATACCACATGAATATTGATTTAAAGGAATGTGATACGTCACTTTCATAAAAAAAGTTATATGATATTTTTTTCGCTGTCACTCCTTCAAAAAAGTGACCTTTATGTCACTTCTCTAACTTTTTTAAGAAAACATAAAATTGTCGCCAAACTTATTTTATATCTAAATATAAAGATACTTCAGTTATTTTATTGATAAAATCGCACAATGATAACAATGATAGCTTAATCGCTTTATAAAAGTATTAAAATTTAACTTTTTAAAAAAGTAATATGATATGTCACTTTTTTTTTATCAACAATGGTTGCTGCATGTGCATTCTATTGGGGCAACGATTTCAATAATTTTGTCACTATTATATTCATTATCTTGTTTCTGTTTGCCTCAACGGTTAACTCATGCAAAATACAAATAAAGTGTTATATCATGTCACTTTTTTAATGTAAAACAAGGTTTGAATTCATGTTCATATTCAATTTAATTTTTTTATAAACAAACATACATGTGTCTATTTAATTGATGCAATGAAATAGATCGTATCGAAAAAAGTGACAGAGAATGTTACTTTCAAATTTAAATATCTTAATAAATATGCAAAAATACAAATAAAGTATTACATGATGTCACTTTTTAATATAAAATAAGACTTGAATTGATATTCATATTAAAATTTCAAACACACGCATGTATGTATTAATTTAATTGCTCCAAGGAAATTAAAATGAGATAGACTACGACTTTTTCTGACATGTGATAAATAATATTACTTTTTTCATTCATTGCCACTTGAATTGAGCCAAATTTAATTCTTCATATATATTAACTAAATCTAATTCATACGAATCTCAATTTTAATATATACTAACTCAAAATTATTAATGTACATATGAAATCTCATATATAGTAGAACAAAAAAGTCTCAACAACATTAGAATCAAATAAGATATAACTAGACGAATCAAAAATCATAAACATAAAGAATTTTAGATTTTGGTTGATTATTTGCAGATTTGGGGAAGAAAACTTTGAAAAAAAAAAAAGGTAATTGAAACCACCTTTAATCTTGTTTGGGTTTGATTTGTGCAAGAATTCCTCTTATTATTTTGATTTTCCTTGATTTGAAGCTTGAAAGAATTCTAATTTCACCTCTTACTACTATCAAATGTTTACACCGTATTTCTTGCGGTTTCAATTGTTGAAACTGTAATTTTATATTTTTAGTCCATGTTTATAATGATTCTTTTTAAATCAGCCCAACATTAAGGATGTTTTTGTAAATACCCATAGTCTTTCAAGAGGAGATAACCTCAAAACCCAAGAATGATTAATCAAGAGGGGGTGAAATGATTTTTGAAAATTTTTCGAAAATTAATCAAATAGATCAATCAAATAATAAGCGTAGATAAAATAATTGTAAGTAAAAGAAAAGAGAGAGTACAAAAAACATAATTGTGAAGGTTATATCTAAACCAATTATCTACTCCTCCGTTACCAAGCTATTCGTTATGAATAAAACATTTTCACTATATTGATTGATTTATGGTGCAATCTAAATACTTACAACGCTTCTGATGACTTACAAATAAAGAGAATTGATCCTTATACAATATTGAACTTTCAAATGATCTCAATATGATCCACAAGTTCGAATAATAATTTTACAATAAAGATTCTTTTTTAATAAATGATAAAAATGAATTAAGTATTAAGAAAGACTAACACTTAATGAATAGTAATAAATTATAACTCAAGTGTTAGATGAAAAAACTTCGAATGAGTATGACAGTTTTTAAAATTTAATTTAACCAATCAAAGTTTTTCAAAATAAATAAGTAGATAAAATAAATAAGATGTAAGCACAAATAATTTTGCTCTAGAATTTCTCTCTTTAATGCACTTAAAGACTTGCAATAGTGCAAAAAGATATGTTATTTATAGAGTTCAAAAAGCAATTATTTCTGGAAGATCAGATGAGTGATCCATACATTTGCCTCGTGTTGGGACACAAGAAACTAGTCATTGGACATCGAATATCAGAATGATCAAAAATTCGACCGTTGCAATTTTCGGACATCCACCAATTTGCGTCGGACATCCGCTTTCACATAATTCTTTGGTTTTACTTCGTTTGATCCGATTTGAATGTTTAGAAAAATGTGGACTTTTGAAAGGTGATTTCAACTCATTTTTCAAGTTAAGTGGTATTTTAAAATATGATCTAAGTTCGAATATCACATTGAAAAAAATCTTAACTTTGATCAAAACATTTTATGTAAGTGATTATCAAAATTGTGGTGCATAAAATTGTTTTAGAGCATTAATCATTCGTTGCTAAATATCAAAGTGTTAGTAATCTTTACATATGAACAAAAACATCTAGTCTATAATTTTTCTTTAATTTTGACTTTTACACTCTTGTCTGAAAGAATTTGACTTGAATGCTTAACTTTGATCTTCACCTTCATTGCGAGTCAATAAGTAGTGTGATAGTCTTGATTATGATCTCTTAGAGACGATTGGCCAATTTGTCTTTGAATACTTTGAAGACTATTATCACGTAAATCCAATTGTTAGAAAACACGATTAACATTGTTATGATAATCATAGGTCAACAAGACCTACATGCGAGTAGATTGGGCCAAAATTCACACGTGCGTGCATCGTTGTTGTCCAATCGATCGAGCTGGCTCAACACGTGTAGGGGTTGTGGGCCTAGGCTTGAGCTTGGCTCAAGTTAGTATATATTTTTTAGTAAAATAATATTTCAATTATTTTATTTTATTATTAAATTTAATAATGTATATTTAATTATATTATTTATTTATTTCTTCTAAATTTTCTATGTACGACACGTTTCTAGAATCTGGAGGCTTTGTCTGTTAAAATATATGTTCAATACAAAACATTTCAACTATTGTGTCTTTTGGACATAACTTTTCGACTTCTATAAATTGACCCTCATATGCTGGATTTTCTTCATTCAAAGTCATATCCAATTTTCTCTCTTGAAAAATAATATTCCTTCCTTCCTATACTATTTCGAATTTTGCATTTCAGTCTCAAAGATTATTTTCTTGCATTTTAATCATCATCCAGTCTAGAGAGATCAAAATGTTAGTAGGTTCATCAGGTCTTATAATTTGAAGTGTTGCTATTACAAGTCAAGATCGTCGTATTTTGGAAGACAGGTGTCGAAAAATCGTCAGCAATAGTGTGGGGCATTATCATCTTAATGAGAATAAATCGAACTATTGCCTTAGACATTTTAATTTTTTATTTTATTCCTTCATTTAAATAAGTCCAAATTATGTCCAAATTTTTACTTACTATAAAAGATGTTTTGAATATGAATTAGTGCACGTTAAATTCATATTAATTTACCAACATATTATAGTATGACAAATTGCTTCGTAAACAAGGGTTTTATGACACGTGAAAGAGAGATAGATACATGGCCGGACCTAAGGAGAGGCTCAAGAGGCCTCCGCCTCATGCCAGCTTTTCAAGGGGCCCTTTGTTTTCATCCTTTTTTTTAATAACCCATGCCTTCGAAAAGACAAAAGCTCCAGAGTTTGAAAATTGAAAGTCCATACCAAAATCTTGAGAAATTAAACGGCTGTGGAGGTCGTCCGTCGTCTGAGCTTATATGGTAATCTTCTCAAGGTACTTTTACATTATTACAAATATACATATATTCTCCTTGTACGCAATAACAATTTTGTAATTTTCTTTACGGTTTAAGTGAAGTAATTTGTTTTGAGTTTTAGGAGTTTTATAGGATTTTTTCAATTCATCAGTGAAGGGTGAAGCATGTGAATCAGCGGGCCAGCGGCAGTATGTTGTAGAAATTCCTGAGGTACATTTCATTGTTCAATTAAAATTATTCAATTTTCGGTTTATGCGAACTGTGAAGTAATTTGTTTTGGCCTTTTGGGTTTTTGGAAGTTTAAGACCCATTCGCTACCTCAAGTCAGGTAGAGACTGTTGGGAATCGAATGAATCATGCGCAGTGGAAAATAAAATGATTTCAATTCCATATAAGGATCTGCTTTGTATTTAGATAGAAACTGTGATAGAATTAATACATTTGATGAATTCCACAAACTCCTTTACTTTTTCTTGAACTCCAATTATCACGATCTGCAATCTAAACTGTCCAATTGTCCAGCCTCCAATGGTGATCAAACAAGAATGACGGCTAGAGTTTTTTTTTCTTGTGCTAGCAAGAATAATGAATTAATTCTTTACAGTTTTCAAACCCTACCTGCCTATTAATATAAGTTTAAGCGGGTGTGGCCCGTCTCTTAAACTTAACCCGGTTCATTATTTAATTAATCAAATTAGTTAAATTTGGTCCATGAATTAATTAATCCAATTAATTAACTCAAGCCTATTAATAAGCAACTCAATTAATTAATTATACAACACTTGTCAATTAATTAATTGGTGATTCTCATTCTTCTGGTTCTCTTTTGTATGTGACTCATTAGGTTCCTAATCACGATATCTAACGACGTGAATTATTATTTTGATATAGTCAAAGTTGATAAATTAAAACGCCCCTTATTATCACAAATTCACATTCGTCGTCCCATATTGACATCTAGCAATATGTTAGGGCAATACATATGACGGAAAATGTCACGTGATGTGATTAAACTAAACTTGTTCGTTTACCGTGAAACTAAAATTCTTTCGTCAATATGATCCGATCAATTACGAGATATAGATATGTGTCAATCTCGTTTATCGATCATTTCTTTTATCCCATTGTTAAGTCAATGTAAATTGAAAACTCATTTTCGACTTATGAGTTCACCTTGGCCAAGGATTTCATTATCAACTTAACTGGATAAAATGCAGATCATAATCTCTTACTATCTAAGAGTCACGAATCATCTATCGAGCATTCACAACTTTCATATGATTCTTGAGATATCTGAACGATGCTGTATTAGCGACCATTGGCAAAGCAACATCCAACACCACCAAAGTATGACTGTCCTCATATAAGGCACTATGATGGCCTTAAGTCAAGGACCAATTCCACTACCGAACGTTAGAGATTAATCATTAACACTCAGATAGTTATCTATGTGGAATCTCTCAGCTGGTCTTCAATATTTTGTTCTATAACAAAACACTCACGTGTTCATTCAAGTGTCACAACATTTTAGCGTGTGAGATCAACTACTTACTTCACAAGTAAGAATGCCACACGTGATGGTCTATACATAATAACGATATCTGTATCTCGTTATTATTTCGACAACGGACGATTTAAGATTCAATCATATATAATTTGTATCTCACAATCACAACTCCTTATAATTAACAAATTATCAAGACTTGAATCTACGAATTCTATATTAGAATATTATTTCAATTAAATAAGAGATATTGCCATAAATGGATCGATAATATATATATTAAAAGTGTTTATGCTCAAAAGTTGATTGGACTTAGGGTATAACACTTACAGAGACATGGTAGAGCATACAAGGATTGGTGATTGGTTCAGGGGAATGGATAATGTTGTTAGGGTATCTTCCAAAACCCCAACATAGTTTGAATAATTTGTGCATGTTTTGATTAGTTTTTTAGTAGGACCCGAGTCTCGAAATTTTATGCCTAGTATTATCTGTTTAAAGTGACTCAAGTGAGAGTGCAGTTTCGATACGCCTTCATGGTGAGATGTTATAATAAACTTTCCAAAGCAATTGCCAATTGGGAGGCAAAAAACTATTTTGACATTCAAATTGTTTATTACATTATTAAGTTCCAACTCGCTACATTATTTCTGAGCTCTATTTTGAGTGTAAATAATAAAGCCTCTCAACTTCTCATGCCAGATTATGGTAACAGAACTGCTGGTCATTAGGAGCCCAAATTCTGAAATTCGCCTCAGGCCCCGCGAAACACAACCCCGCGAAACACAGGTACGGCACTAGATAGATAAGATGATAGTGTGACATATTACTTGGTGAAAAAGAATTTATTAGACATGTAATGAGTAATTTGTTCATATGACGTGCATCGAACATTACGCGAGCTTTTTTACGTTTTTCTTTGTAATTCTAGAAGTAAAGCTTTACGTTTCTCCTTTTACTTTTGGTGAATGTGGACTGGAAATTCGTCTATTACCAGCAACTCAATATTCCTAGTCCATGTTGAGCTAATACAATGCAAAATTGCAAATTACTATCATTGAACGGACATACATTTTGGACAAAGTTGATATGACTTACTATAATCTTACTAAATGATTCATACGTGTTCGAGAAAGTAACTTACTAGTTATGATGTGGATCCATGTATTTAAATATTATCTCGCTCTAGCAAATTACTTCTTTCACTGAAATTTTAATTTATATATTGGTGACAATGAGACGACAATAAATGTGTTTGAATTGATATCATATTTAATTGCATTGAATTACCTCATGAAAATTTAAAGCTGATAAAAAAAAAAAAAAAAAAAAAAAAAAAAAAAAAGCAAATTGGATATGAAATAGAGAGGAACAACATGAAACCAACTAGACTGTGGTTTGATATGACTTGAAGAAATATTTGGATGGAATAAAGAAAAAAGGTGAAATTTTTTGTAGGCCCTCTTTATAGTGTTGTATTGAATAAAAATGTTGTGTTATACTTTTTTTCCTTAGGAAGGTCGCGTTCAATCTTCAATGAAGGACAAAAGGTTAGAGTATATTCTTTTTTAAAAAGATTTACTCAATTAATTCGATTCTTTATTCGATCGGTTCAAATTGAGACGAATATTGCAAGTGCTTAAACATGTACAAATTTTGAACCGATCCATGTGATATCAACACTTTCATAAACAATATCATTGACTAACAAATAAGAACATTTTGCAAGAAGAGAGTATGTTTTCATTAATAAAGGATAAATCTCACATTAAATATACAGAAGATAGATAACCAATATATAAACTTTAAATTATTCTTTTAAGAAAAATGTATCCCTTTAAAACAAAACCACAATTCTTAATACTCTTTCTATTAGAGTACATAAAGTTCAAATGAACAATTCGATTCAACTAACGCAAACAAGCAAACAAATTTCAAAATTGATGTCTCAAAAAAACCACATCCCTCCATGCATTTTAGATATTTGATAATTTCATATCCAACTTACATTTTAGTTCACTTCATATTTTATTTCGCAATTTACCACTCTCATTCTTAGTTTTTTTTATGTTAATTTAATTTATTAATTTCTAATGATATAAATTTCTTGAAGATGATAGAATCATCAGTGCTTTTATTTTCCTTAACGCACGTCAAATTCTGGTTTACAGAACCACCGGCAAATATAAATCAATAAATTAAGCCTATACATAAGACCCATACATTTTATAAATCAATAAATTCTGGTTTGGCAAATATTTATAAATAAGGACCCATACATTTTATATAACCCACAAGTTCACACTTATTCATCGACCATTTATATCTATTTATGAATTAAACTATTTATAAACACTTCCCCGTAGAAGCTTAATTAATATGTATTACTGCCATTCAGACAAGAAACCCTAATTAATAAACACCAAAGTTAAAATCTAAAATTCATGGTATTAGGGCAAGATAATTTCTAACATTTTACCAATAAATGCACTCACATTTTTATAGCGCGTTTTTTATATTTGACTAAATAATTAAGCAAAAATTAAAGAAAAAACTTCAATTTTTAGTCAATAATCCAACCTAACAATATTAAGAATTCTCGGTACTATATACAAAACATACATTGTCCCTAGTAATTTTTTAAATGTTAAAAACCACATCTGTATATTGGCTAAGAAAATTGTTCTGTTGATTTCCATGTCTAAACCTAACATCAAAACACAAATCACAGCCTATTCAACTCACACTTCACCATTTTTTTGTAAAAGGCCATAGACGAGCTATCATCTTATTTATCACATTCTACTACTGCATCGGCAGCGACATTCTTCAATAAAGCACGCGAGCTCCAAACTCTCTGCAAGTACGCCTCTGCAAATCCCGGGGGATAGTCCTCTAGTTTCACCCTTTTGACATCAAATGCAGGACCTCCTTTTAGAGAATCTTTAAAGAGAGAATGCGAGTGTCATAGAGTGAAGATAAAGTTTTAAATAAAATAATTTGTTATCTCCGTAACAGCTTAAACTTTTAAGTAAGACAGTTCAACATATACTTGCTAGGGAGAAGTTACAATAGAATTATAATGAAGAAAAGTAATGGATCCCAAGAGTGTAGATAATAAGTGGGTAATAGTTGTGAGTGTATGGCAATTAGTGTTTTTACTTTGATTTCAAATTATATGAAGATTATAATTTCTCCCAGACAAGCTGAGAACAAACAGAGGTTTTGTCTTCAAGTCACGCCACCATGCATTTATAAATATCATGCAAGCATCAAGCATTTGATGGAAAATGAATTTAGGATGCAAGTGAGGCATGTTGAAAACATAATTAAATAAATTAATGTGTCTCATCTCTTACCGCTTAAACTTTTAAATGTAGTACTATATCGTACCATGTAAGGCAGCGGCAGGAGTAGAGTCTTTGCTAGAGCCTCCTTGTTCCCCTCTACGAACAAAAATATCCGTTTGTCCTACATCTTTTCCACCAATCATATCTATATCCATGTCAATCACCTCATTGTCCCCATTAAAACTTCCACGCGCATCATCTGAAGGCCTTACATTTAAAGTGAGGGATCTATCTTGGCATGCAATGTCATCTCGTTTCTCACGACGGAAGAATCCCCATAGGAAGTACTTCCCATTCCATCCTGTAAGAACATCCAGAAATGCAAATTCAAGGCCATTAAGCTGAACCTCTAAAAGAAGTTTGATCAAAAGATATGCCTTCACAATCATATAAGGTCAAAGAAACATAACACTACTGGTCCCCCAATCTATTCCCCAATAGCTAGTCCCCAGCCTTCACATAGGAGCAAGTCAGACTCCATCTTTTCTTTATAGTTGTACAATCAACCCCCAACCCGATATGAAGATTGATGTATGCATGCATGCATGTATAGATAGATAGATAGATAGATAGATAGATAGATAGATAGAAGCTGAAACGCATACTATCCTTATACATAACTGTTCCATAACTGCTATTAGAAATAGAAGCGTGAAAAATAACACTAAATCTCAATAGGCAAATCTGTCAAAAATAGAATGCTGAACATATTTAGAGACTCGAGACTCACGTTGACAATCCAGGCTCAGACGAGTGGAAGCAAATAACAGCAGTTCAACATCAGCAATCTGTTTCCTCAAGGCCAAGTCTTTCTCAATCATAGACTCCAGCAAGGAAAAGTAATCCTTAGTTCTAGAAAACAATACACAAATAAATTATAAATGTAATGAAACAGTACATGGCAAGTTGAAAGAGGAACAGGATTTATGCGAATACATTGTAGATACATACCTCTCGCTGTTGCTTGGAAAGAAGTAAAGCCCAATGTTTTTCCCATCCGGACAATATGCCTGAAATAAGTTCATCCAGAGTTCTCTACACGGGAATAACTCAAAATGAAGGACTTCGGGCAATAGCATTGAGAATTCATAGACCTTTCGATGAACTTTTCCAGGAGGATGGGCTTGGATTGGATCACTGAGTGTCCCATGTTTAAAACCATTATGAATACTGAAGCTTCCCCTAAATAGTAGACAAGGAAAAAATACTTAGCATATTGATTGCAGGAGTGTGAAAATGTGAATTGATTCATTATTACTCTGATACTCGGACTCTTCGAAATGAACGAAGTACCCATGTCGACACGATACTAGTATGGGTATGAGATATGTGTTGGATCCTCCAAGTTTTTTCGTCCTTTCTGCTTCTTTCTTTTTCTTAATTCTTTTTTCTTCCTTTCGCTTTTCTTATTTCCCGTTTGTCATTTTTGTTCTCTGAAAACCTAGCGCCACTACCGATAGGTGGAGGCAGGTGGGGGCGCTAGATTTTTTTCCTTTCCCTTTTCTTCTCTTTTTTTCCCTCTTTGTATCGATAGTTTACGGTTTACTTTGTATAAAATTAAAATGGGTTCTTTATAGTGCTACTTAGTGTTCTACTAAGTCCAAGTTGCAATTGAGTCCCTCATTTTCTATTTTATATAACATTTAATAATTAACTTCCCATAATTGAAAACTAAACCCCAAAATTCTATTTTATTCGTCTTGACCCCTTATTCAATACTTATTTCCTTCTTCGTGAACAGTTGATTTTGACTTATTTAAAATGACATCTTGAGTTAGTAAAAAAAAATGAAATTTGAAAGATGTACATATATATCTGTGTCCGAAATTTGGACTATTTTTAGTCATATTCTCGTATCCTATATTTTAGAAAATAAAAAATCCGACATTTAGATACATACCCGTACCCTGAGTTCGAGCATCATAGTATCATTGCACAATAACTATTGTAAAATTGGGAGATCCTTTGCAGTGATTTTTACTTGCAAACACATTTTACACATTGATAATCCACGAGAAGTTAAAAATTAATAAATGTCTTCATGTACGTTGAAGAGACCATATAGTTGAGAATTAATCTATCCAAATTGGATATTGAGAAAGGATATAATAAATAGTTTCTGACTAAATAGGTCGGGAGAAAATCATGTTAATATAAAAGGAAATATAAGATGTAGATACAGGGACTAACAATGTTTTTTTTCGAGACAAAATTTGTGAAAGTATTAGGATGACTTGGTAATACCCATGCCCCCCACCCCCACTCCCCCCAAAACACCACACATACACCATCTCATGAACCTCATTGACTCTATGCCACTAACTCCCAGAACACTTTTCCTCTTGAATGATATATTATTTTGAATTATCTCCAACAAGTACTGATATAGAAAGAACTTTTCAATAACATTGGTTCGGAAGAGTAGGCAACTTACATCCACACGGAACGTATAGCAGGTTTACTTGTAGATACCTCCACATAAGGCAGAATACTATTATTCACGTTGTCAACAGTAGAAGCCCTTGGCTCTATATAGGGAAGAATATTGTTGTTCACGTTTGCAGCAATAGAAGTCCTTGGTTCTGCATATGGCAGAATACTACTATTCAGGTTCTCAGCATTAGCAGTCCTTGGTCCCAAACCAGGGGAGGGTTGCAATGTGTTGACAGCCAGCATAAAACTTATAGCGTGAATTCTAATAATATTTTTCATAATTTTGTTTTACTTATTGAACATATGACACTTTTGTAGCATTTCTCCCATTTTACTCTCATAGGCACACTACATGTTCTCTCCCCTATACTCTTCATATTTTGTCCATATTTATCTTTAGTGTGATGTCAGAATGTGAAATAATGTACCCAAAATTTACCATAAGATTTTCATGTTCCTTTAACATTTAGTTGTGCTATACTAATTTCAAACCCATTAATTGTTGTGGCGATATAACTATACGTGGTTTACTTTTCTATGAGGTTCCATAATCATAAATTGGTGTAATTAATATGATGTTTTACCTATATTCAAGTAATTATACCATAGATCAGGTTTGATCTCGGGAAAAATGAGACAGATCACGTTACATGAATTTCAAAGTCAATAGAATTACTTGTGATATTACAACAAAATGAAAATAGTGTTGAGGCATTTCCCCGTACCAACTGCCAATAACAAGTTTTGTAAGGCTGAATAGCTGATTTCTCTTTTCATTATCATAAACATTAAAACTTTGTGGTTTTTAAAATGGAAACTACGAGCTATAATTGTCTCCCTTGATATAAAAGTATTTTAAAGACTCCATTCCTGACATATGATTGATTCTCAACTTCAATCACGCCACTCAATTGCATCTCAAATTTTAATTATTATCCTCCCATAATAAAATACCTGTGAATCTTTATCATAATATCAGTACTATGGACAGTTTATTTATTTACTTCAACACCATGAAATTGATGAATTTTACACACAAATTGTACTTCATTAGCAAATAGGCAGAATCAAGAAAAGAACAGAGAAATGATCTTGCCTGAGATAATTACTGGGTGAGACACTGATGGTAAAGATGCAGGTGAGAGCTTCTTGATTGCATTTATGATTTCTGAAGTCCGTTCCTTCTGAATATGTTCATGAATAGGAGTTGGAGCTGCTTGAATGGCATTCACTGGTCTTCGCACTTCTAATGAAATCATAAAGCATTTAGTACATTAATATTATCTAGTGTGATTATTATAATAGAATTGAACCAAAAATTCATAGGTTTCAGATTTATTAACTGGAGCAGACATTACTGATATTATTAGCAGCAAGATGAAATTAACTGAGACTTCATTGATTATTTAAGTTATAAAATACAAGACTTACCTTCTCATCACATAGAAAGATATTTTGAGTTTGACAATCATTGCAACTCTATTGATTTGTATAAGCTACGAAATCCAAGACTTATCATCTCCTCACATTCTGAGAGAAGATAATACCATATTTAATACTGAATCCTTGCAACCCTTGTGTGTACTTTATCCATTAAAGTATTAGTATTGGGCAAAAGTAAATTAGCTCAGCATGTTCAGTTAACACAAGCAAGTAAAATCTTTTGATTCCAAACATATTTGAATATGTAATTTTTTCCCTACTTTTAGGTAGAGTTACTTTAAAAGTAACTCTTTAAACTAGTGTGAATAAGTAAATTATTTTAAACTTTAGCCAGTAAAAGAAAAAACTAATTAAAAAAGTTAGAATTACTTATTAAGGAAACTTTTTATATCTAGCGTAAGCTAAACACATGTATATCAAATGCTTGAACTCAATCTAATAGGACAAAGTAATCACCTCTGAGTTCTTTAGACTGCTGCTGCTGCCGAGAGATCTCCACATTGCCATGTTTTTGAGGCTTTAACTTCTGTGAAGGACCTGAAGAAAACTTTGCTCTATCCAGATATGCAGAGAACTTCATGGGTATGGTTTGGGGCTTGATAGAAGTTCTCCCAAGTAAATTCACCTCAGTCTTGAGTTTTGGAGGGATTGTATGACGAGTAACCTTTTTAGGGGACACAGTTTTTGGGGCTCCTGACGAGAGCTTTATGGCCTCTGTAACAGGGATATATTTCGTACTCCTAGTTGCTACCTTCTTTTCCAAGTTAACAGAAACCTGTCTTGTTTCATTTGATAATTTTCTACTCTTTGAAGAAGGGGTAGCATCATGGTGCACTGTCCCAAAGTTTATTAACTTTGACCCTCTCGGTAAGTCTCCCCTCGGGCAAGAAGCTGGGGAAACTGGTTCAGCTCTAGGCTCACATTCGTTGCAATACCAATCTGTCGGGTACTTCTCAAAATAGTTTCGCATGCAATACCTAGATTAATATATAAAGTTGACTATAATACATAATACCCGAAGAATTACAAAATTTCCTGAACTTGTTATTCTAACTAAAAGCGCAGATTAAAATGATGCTTAAAGGCGCCAGATACACTGAAGTGGAAGAATAGATTTCTTCATTTCAGCAAGTCTTGTGGTAAATTAAAAATTATCCCCCAACATGCACAGACACAGAGACACAGAGAGAGAGGGAGAGAGAGAGAGAGGTCTTACAAATGCTCATTAGTTTCTTTACAATGAAAGCAAGTAACTAATGCCTCAGCAAAGCCAATATCACCGCATATATAGCAACATCTATCCTGAGAGTCAGAAGAGAGACGTCAAAAACCTTAACAGATTACATTGACATAGCAACAGAATTTCTCAAAAGATTATAAAAGTTGATCATGTGCATAAGTCACGCTTTGAAGCAGTTTCAGAAACACAAAAAGAACAAGGAAAAAACTAATATGCTATTAGATGGCCAATATTATGTATGAAGAAGTAAGACCTTTGCATATAAAGCAAAACTTAATGAAACATAAAACAAAATATAACGAAACAGAAAAGAAATGTAATGGCAGAAGAAGCCCACGTACTTGGTGTAACTTGAGGCAACTTTCTTATTACACTGAACAAACAAATTTCTGTTCCATACAGTATGCTAACAAGAATCAGGATATGGGATTAGACTTTTAGATAATGATCCTGTGGCTTATTATACATACAGAGAAAGCTAGTAACAGGTAATAAAAAACCAAATATTCTTATGCTTGAAACTAAGAGAATTGCATATTAAACATTTCAAGAACATAAATTATGAAGTTTGTTTTCTTTTCAAAGTTTCAATATCAGTAGAAGAATTGTTCCCAATAATCGGAAGTCTATTTATCGAAACATTGATAAAACCAAGAAATATCATAGGCAACACAGTCAATGATACTTTCAGATGCTTAAGAAAGTAGGTAGAATTCGAAATAGTAAAAAGTTAAAGATCTGTTGGGACAAAGACAGTCTGAATTAGTCTTAGGTTGTCTGAACATTATTTTTTAAAAACTAATCCAATAGAATTCACACAATCGGTATTTTTATAATGCAAACACCCAGGATTAAAATGAAAGCAACCATAGAGCACGCACATGATAAAAAATAAATAAATAAATATAAATAAAATAGCATGATTGATTTCCCTTCAACTAAATCCTCTTTCTATTTCCTGTACTGCAAGTAAAAAGTAATTCATATTGTAAAAACTAAGAAGATAAAAAAGTTAAAAAAATTTATCAGTCACTAGAAAGGGCCCCAGGCCCTGCTATGCTGGTGTATCAATCAAACCACAAAAGTGTATTTGTTTCAGAAAAACAAAGGTAAAACAAAGATGGTGAAAGAAGTGCAGCAAATTGATAATGTGATAGTTCAACATAACATGTAGTGAACTAGAAAAGGTGAGACTCAAATCAACTAACTGTCTATAAATATCTACATATCTTACACTGGTTAACAAAAATGTACATCTAAAAGTTCTATTACCATACTTTAGAGGAGGATAATTATAACATAATTGTGCTCATCCCGTACAATTTAATTGTAGACGTTGTTTCAAAAATACATCATCATTTACATGCATTATTTTGTGAAAAATTTGTACAAATACAGTCCTCCTCAGAGTATCTGGTATGACGTGATTATGCAAATCTATTGAAAGTACTTGGCTTGTTTCTTCTATAGTAATCTGAACTGATATTGATTTCCAAAAAGGAGATAATAGAACAAAGTCTGCAAGTTTCATTTAAACTAGTAATTTATAAAGGAAAGTCTTGAATTAAGTGAAAGGTATTTGTTGGTATCCATAGGTGCCAATAGGAATAGCGACAAGAGCATTAGAAGTTCTACAAATCGCAGTGAGAACGTGGCAAAGTCCAGTTCATCAACTCCACGAACCACATGATTGGTGGGCCCATAGTCAGACTAGCTGAAACTCTCCCCCACTCTCTAACCCAGAGCGAGGAGACATTAAAATAATTTTGAAACTGAGACAAAAATGAGATTGCTAATAAACAAACAGGAAGTCACCAATAGCCTCACTTTTTCAAAATACTTAAAATTAACCTTGTACAAAAAAATCTAAACAACTTTCTTAACTTGTTTCTTCTGCCCCACCCCCCCGCACAAGTTTGCTTCCTGTTATCCACAGGTTGGAGAGTAACAGACTGCTTAGGGGAAGGCTCATTGTTTGAACACTTCTGAGCAGCTTGAGGATTGTTAGGGGTGTCTCCACCTTCAAAAGGATAAACCAAAGAACTTTGGCCCCCACCAGCACCGACTCCTCTACTCATTGTCTCTTATTATTTATCAAGAAGAAAGCAAACAGCTATATGTTTAATTCCCGACCAAAAAAAGAACATCAGGACTCAAAATTAATTGAGTAGAAATGGAAAACTGCAACGGAAAAATCCTCATTTACTTGCCGAATGTTGACAAACATATACAAACACAAGGAGAAAGATATAAATGCTACAAAGAAACACAAATAAGTTAATTTTGTTGTCACGCGAAAGAACTCCCTGCATCTGTACCCCACCCCTAACCTTTGATCTCCGGCTTCTAGCCCATGACACCCCTGCGTCCATCCCTCGCCCATGGGACTATGGAAGAAGACAAGACTTCTATCAATTTGACAAACTTGGAAAAGGACAAGGTAAGAGAGATAAAATTAGGAGTCATTTTAAGTTGAAATCGATTTACTATTTTCAAAAAGGAAAAAATTTCGTCAAGAACAAGCATGTTGTAAACATTCTACACAAATTTAGCCGTTAGAAAAAATCCTCAAAACAAATTCCAAAAACTAGAAAAAAGGCAACTTATTCTTTTGAAGCTGACACAACAAACTATACAATGTTCCCAATGAAGCCAATATAAGTATAATCCTAAGAATAAGAATGAAAGGTAATTTCATTATGATTGTATACCAGCCATGTGTTCTGGAACTTCTAGTTCCAATTGAAGCATATTGATCCATAAATTGATTTGTTACTAAACAAACTGAAGAAACCTATAAACTTCAAACTATAAACCCTAATAATTTCTAAATTCTAAAGATCAAGAGGAGGTGAGAAATTCCAAAGAATTGAAAAGAGGAAAAGTATCGTGAGACGTAACCAGTCATACCAACTTTCAAGTACAGAAGCAAAGTACCACCAGGAATAATGATTCTTTTAGTGAACATGCTCAAAAGACTGCTGAAGCTACCATTGCTTGAACTTTTTCCTATCATTTCAAGCTTTAAAAAAACACTGGAAAACATTCATAACACGGCATGTTCATAATCAAAATTTCAAACTCCAAGAAACCCATCTCCTTTCTCAAGGGGGAAGATGGTCCTTACACATAAATAAATTCATCCAGTACCAATCTTAACAAGAATAACAAATAAAATCCAAAGAATCACGAATTATAAAAACAAATTAATAATTACAGAAAGTATAATACAGCACAAATACCAGCAACAGTTTCATCATTTTTTGGCAAGTAACGCCATTTTACCATTTACGTTTCTCAACGTGGAGTTTCTCAACGTGGAGATCGAGAAACGTAAAAAAAAATCTTAGAAAAAAAAATCACCAGTTTCATCATTATTTGATTAAAATCTTCAATTTCTCTCACATAAGACATAAAAATATTTGCAAAGAACCACATAACTCTTAGTCCTTTGTACAAGAACTTGCATAGAAAAAAAGTACTTGCGGATTTCTAAATAATTTTAGAAAACCCATTCGCTACTAAACCCTTCACAACCCCGGAAAGAGTCCATCCATGAAACCCATTTCACCATTAACCCTCCACAGCCCGAGAGAGAGGGAGAGTGGGATTCTCCATACATGCGCATTTTGTTTTTGCGTGGCCGTGTATGTAGAGAGATTCAAAGATCCATACAGTTCAAATAATTAAAAAATGAATAAAATATACAAAAAGGGCCAACTGCAACATGCTTTGCAACTGCAGTCACATTGTTTATTAATGGCGGAAACCCAAAAAGAAAAGAAGAAAACGAATTTTTTTTTTACCATCTGGCATGCCTGTTCATCTGCCATCCCAGCACTTAAAACAGAGTTCTTCACTGCTGATCAATCTTTAATGATGCATGAACGTACACAAGGAGAAAGTTTACAAAGCGAGCAAAGGAGGAGAGAAACAAGAGAGAGAAAGTCGGTGTGATGTCTTGGGAAAGGGACAGGCGAAGAAATACACCCACCACTCACACCCCACCTCCAGGTAAAAATGGCAGAAAATTTTGTTTTAACTCGATACTCGCAGAACCAATTTTGAAGGGGACGAGGATTTTCTGCGTAACCAAGTATATAGGACGGGTATGTGGCAGCCGCAGGGTCGTTGCCCACGGAAGTCGGTACGAAAATCATTGTCCCGCCCCACTATCCCTCATGTTTAAAGTTAATTCAGATTAAAAAAATTTATCAAATAAAAATAAAAGGTCTAGTTCCTACTTGGTATCGACTAAAATCCAAATTTTAATCTAAATTAAAATTAACAATCAATTTTAATCGCATATTTAATAGGTCTCACAACTTTTCAACTATATATTTCATCAACTATTATCAAAATATACTAAAAATATAATTTTAATCCCCATCAAATATGGACTTATTATTATTTTTTAAAGAGAACATGAAAGTTTGGTTATTTGACTATTGGCATGTTATGTAATTCGGTTATGTTATTACTAATGAGATTTGGTATTTGGTTTCTTGTTATTTTTGTAGCTCTTGTATTGTATGTTTTATCATTGTGGAACTATCATTCCGAACAAATGAAATGTCAAACATCAAACTTTACAGGCATCACATGTCGAGAACTGCACTTCAAATATCAAAAAAATTTATAAAATGTAGAGAACAAATGAAATGTCAACAATAAATGAAAACCAATTAACTGAAAGTTAAAATGTTAACGAAATTAAATGAAGAGTTAAATTAAAACAATTGAAGATACAAAGTGTTATCATTAATTAACAATTTTATTAGGTCTGTAATAACTTTAGTAGTGCATTAAGGTAAAAAGCACAAGTTCTCGAACCAATGTCAATCCAATGTAATGACATAGATCTCTTCTTTGTCTGTTGTTGAAGATATGTAGATATCATTAAACCATTATTGTAGTGTTATTCTCATCTTAAGTGGGTTTTTATTGCCATGTTAGCGTAATTTAAATTATTGAAACGGTTAGATTATCTTGGATCGCCATTTGTGAACACTTCCATTAACGAACTTCTCGAAGTTGGCATGATTTATGTTAAAGGAATGGTGACGCTAATATATTTTGACAAATTTGAACATCCTTTAATTTCGAATTGTCATTCTGTTAAATAAGCCTATGATTTTATAATAGTTGGAAGTCGGCCTAGTAAGTTAACGTATCGAGACTGAGCTTTTCGAATTCTATCAAGATTAAACTTTTCGAACAATTTATTAACAAGCTCTTCATATCTAACGTCCCTTCGAATAACAATTGATGTTGTTCGGTTCTCAAACAACTTCCACTCGTCGTTCATGTTGACGAATGTATCGTCGTTCGAGACATTGAATCTCATGACATTTCCTATACCAACATGCCATCAACACAAATAAGATCAACTAGCATCCGAATACCTAAAACAAACATGCTACTGAATGCAATATATTAAACGCTAAACAAAAAATGTTGTCGAGCTTCACCAATTTTTTAACATGATTCTCCACGTTTGGAAAAATGTCAAGAATTACATTTAAAGTATCTTTCTCGACGTTTACAAAATGTCGAGAATGATATGTTGGGATTACACTTCATCATATGCATTTATTATTTTCTTCAACTTCATTCACCAATTTTTTTGAAAAGAATTCATTCCATCATTAGTTTTACACGCAAATTCAAAAATTTTCTACTTTTTAACTATACATTTTCCAAAAAAAATTACTATTTCAAAATCTATTAATCCAAAAATATGGCTCAAATAAGGCTTAGCCCCTGTTTGATCCACATTAAAATTTTCATTATCATTCTTCTACTTATTTTCAACCACACATTCTTCAATAAAATAATATTTTTCCATCACATCAATAACTTTTCTTTATTTTTCAACCACACATTCTCCATCAATCTATTATTCCAAAAAGTATTTTTCTAAAATAATGTGGATCAAACACACCATAATAATAATGTTGTCACACAATGATAGAGGAACACCACAATGGGAATGGATATGAATTTTTTTTTAATGCTCCGATAATTTTACAATAAATATTGACTAATTGTTTGGATAATCCAATTCATTTAAATCAAATATATAACAACAGTTATTAAGCACAACTTATAAACAAAAATAAAATTATCTTTTACTGAGAATTGTGGAGTGCCTGATCAACTCGAAAGTTTGGATAAAATTAAATTCCACAAAATGAAATTAAATGATTTTATTATGAGTTGGAACCATATAGTTCTTTGTTAGTATTAATGAATTTTCTACTTCATCTTCATTTTTTTTTTTTTTTGAAAATAATTGGTCCAATACCTAGTAGATAATGTAAACAAATAAAACTATTAATCACTAGCACTATTGTAGCTACTCATGGAAGCAACTTGTTAGCCTTGAAATTCGTGGCACGCTTCAAAAAAATTTATTTTGCTTTATTTATTCGTTAAGGGTAAAATAAACATTTCGATACCAAATTTACTCATTTTTTCAAGAATTATTAAAATTTGACACTTTTTAATTGACAAGAATGAAAGTGGACATTTTGTAAAAGGTAATGTTGTTTAGCCTTACTGAAATTACAGCTCTAGTTTAGGTGGCGTTAATATGTCATTAAATGATATGTGAAATTATATAAGTCGTTAGATTCTATCTTATATTTAACTTATCATCTGATGACATCTAAACTGTAGTTGTAACCCTAGTGATACTACATAACATTACTCTTTTGTAAATTTCCTTTAAAATTTTGTGACATCTATGCAAAATCCCCTTATTAAAATTTTATAGTTGACTTTGATCTCAATTATTTAACAGATTTTTAAATTATTTCAAACAAGCACTTAAATTTCAATAACTGCATACAACTCTTCAAAACTCTTTTTTCTACATAATTATTTACAACCACACATTCACAAAATAAAATATTCCGTAGTAAATTCAAAAATTTTTCTTACTTTTTAAGCACGCATTATCCTAAAAAATCACTTTTAAACCTCATTTTACCAAATAATGATTGTCAAAAAGGGACTAAAGCTGACCGGTACTTGAAAAATATTATTTGACTCTCACATGGTCAAAGATTTTAGAAATACGGAGTTAAATTAGAGGTTTATGGTCATCAACTTATTCGTTGACACTTTAGATGTTTGCGTTGATTCATGTTGTTTGATTATTAAATACGTAATTTTTTTTCGTATTTTATTTATTATATAGTTTTCAAAGTTGGCATTCGAATCAACCTGGACGGAAATGCAAATTGTTTCATGGGCTCGATTTAGCTTATTCAATTTATTTTAATCTACTTCAAAAGAGGGACTAAGTAAATGATATGAAGGAATCGTGTAAATAAAATAAAAAGGGAATTTTAATTACATTGTTTATTTAGGGAAATTTTATTTAACTCGGTCTCAAATGGCAATTTACGTAGTTCAAAAATAAGTATGAACGTTGAGCTTCGACGGATATAAATCTTTTGACCCGTAAAGGAGTCAAGCAATTTTATTGAGATAAGTCAATAATTAAGTCCATAAATATTTAAAATTAATAGAGAAAATTAATTGACATGAATGTTTAAGTATATTGCTGAATGTTCCATGTAGTAGTAGTAATAATAATAATAATAATAATAATAATAATAATAATAATAATAAATGCCTACGCTACACAGATCTTCTTCTTTAAAAAAATAATTAAGAAAAAAAATAGTGTGAATGAGAAGAAAACCTTGCACATTTCTCTTGATAATGTGGATGACAAGAAGTTGATAAGATTTTCTACTTCTTTTCTTGTCTAGTCCATATAGTCATTGATGCATGCAACATAGAAAAAATACACGGTGGAAAGAAATGTTTGGAAGAAAAGAAAAAGATAAATTTATTTGTAGTGTATTTATTAAAATTCGGAATTCTTCTTTTTTATTATTTTTATTAAATTAAATTTAGGTTTATAATGGTAAATTTTTTGTGGTGTATTTATTAGAACTATGTTTTAATTGAGGTGTGAATATAATGTGGTGCATTTAATAAATTTTTTGGTGATAAATAATTATCCTTATATTATAACTGTATGAGCTTGGTATCATAATGTTAGGACATTGTGGTACGGGACACCCAATTACAACTAAAGAATAAATAAGAAAATCGAGGAAAAATGATGAACACAATATTTTTACGTAGAAAAACCACGGGCAAATTGTAGTGGGATTTTACTTTAGCAAAATGATTACAACAACACTCTCTAAATACAAGAAGATAACAACAATTAATCTCTCTTGTAATATGAGAAAACAAGTAGGAAATACTTAGGGGAAAACAATAATTTTTCTCTCTACAAGACTTGTATTGTTTCTTCATCCTAACCTTCTATTTATAAGGAAACACCACTGCTTTACTCATTAAATTCATTCCAAAATGTCAACAAAAATTGCTGAAAAATTTTGGCTGGACATGGTTGGAGAAGAGAAACTCAATTTACTAACCTCTTTGCATCAAATGAGTTTCTTAGTCATGAAGAAAATGACTTTACCCAACATTTCTCCCACCTAGAATCATTTTTATTGTAACCACTTCTATCCTTTCTACACTTTCCATTTCCATGCTAATTATGTTTTTGCTAGGTCGATGGAGGATCAACACCAAGCAAACTTGTCATTGTTTATTGGCTTTGTTAACATATTTGCTAGATTATCTTAGTATAGATTCTCTGTATATACACACTTCCTTCTTCCACCTTCTCACGAACGAAGTGATAATGAACTCTTATGTGCTTTGTCTTCGAGTGAAATAGCTGGATTCTTTACTAAGTGCAAAGCGATTTGACTATCACAAAACAGAGCAATCTTATCTTATTTGTGTCTGAGCTCCTCTAATAACATTTGCAACCATATTGCCTCTTTGCTAGCCTGTGTAGATGCGACTTATTCTGCCTATGTCGTAGAAGTTGTCACGATAGACTGCAATTTTGAATCCCAACTTACAGCTCTTCCAACAAGAGTAAACATATAACCTGGGGTGGACCTGCTCTTGTCAAGATCATCTGCATAATCTGAATCAACATAGCCCCTAACAGTGAAGTCTGATCCTCCATAACATAATGCAGCATTTGAGGTATCCTTAACATATCTCAAGATCCTCTTTACAGTATTTCAATACTCGTTACCAGGATTCACCATGTATCGACTAACCACTTTCACTGCTTGTGCAATGTTTAGTTTTGTGCAAACCATAGCGAACATTAAGCTACCTATTGCGGATGCGTACGACACTCGAGACATTTCCATCCTCTCTGCTTGATTGCTACGACTCATACTTGAGGATAACTTGAAATTAATAGGAAGAGTGGTAGAAATTGGCTTACAATCCTGCACGTTGAAGCTTCGCAAGATTTTCTTCAAGTAGTTCTACTGAGAAAGCCAAATCTTCCTATTATTTTTGTCTCAATAAATTTGCATCCCTATAATCTTGTTTGTTGGTCCCAAGTCCTTCACTTCAAACTCCCTAGCCAACTGTGCCTTTAAGTCTGTAATACGATCTTTGTAGGGGCCTGCTACCAACATGTTGTCAACATACATCAAAAGAAAAATGAAATTACCATCACCTAATCTCTTGTAGTAAACACAAGGATCTGAGCTATATCTATTGTATCCAAGGCTCATGATGAAGGAATCAAATCTCTTATACCAACATCTCGGTGCCTATTTGAGACCGTATAGATATTTTTTCAACCTACAAACCAAGTTCTCTTTTTCCTTTTTCTTCAAAACCTTCTGGTTGGAGCACGTAAATCTCTTCTTCAAATTCTCCATGAAGAAATGCAGTTTTCACGTCCGTCTGCTCTAAGTACAAGTCAAATGTAGCACGCATCGCCAGGACTGCTCAAACCATTGTGAGTTGAACAACATGAGAGAATATTTCGTTGAAGTCTATGCCTTCTTTTTGAGCGAATCCTTTCACCACCAATCTAGCATGATATCGTTCCACTTGGTCATTGCTATCTCGTTTGATCTCGTAAACTCATTTGTTCCCGATGGCCTTCCTTCCTTGTGATAGTGGAACAAGATCCCATGTTTTGTTTTTATGGAGGGCTTCAATTTCTTCTTGCATTGCTACTATCCATAGAGAAGCTTCATGAATTTTTGTAGCCTCATGGAAAGTTGACGGCTCTCCATCCTCTGTTAATAGACAATATGCATTTCCCTCCATGATATATTCTGAGTGCCAAACTAGTTCTCTTCTCTCCCGAGTTGACCGTCGAACTTGTGGAGTTACAAACTCAGCTTGTTCTTGTTCTTCGTGCTCTGATGCTGCTTCTGAAGAATCTGGAACTTCTTGTTCTTGTATTTCTTCAACTTGAACTGTAGTAGTTTCTGATTTTTCTTTTGAAGTGCTATCATTTTCTTTTTCTTGTACCTTATCTTCTACAAATACAACATCNTTTTTCTTTTGAAGTGCTATCATTTTCTTTTTCTTGTACCTTATCTTCTACAAATACAACATCCCTACTGATTAGCACCTTGCGAGCAGTGGGATCCCACATGCGATACCCCTTGACTCCTTCAACATACCCTAAGAAAATACATTTCCTGGATTTTGGATCCAGCTTTGATGTTTCTTGGGTATTGTACATAACATAAATAGGACTTCCGAATGTATGTAAATAAGAATAATCAACTGGCTTACCAGTCCACATCTCCATCGGTGTTTTCATATCAATTGCGGTTGATGGTGACCGATTGATC
>CAIGRP010119281.1:0-29325 GCA_903798385.1 Fraxinus cuspidata
AAATATTATATAAAATAAAAAATGAGTAACTTGATTATAATTTGGACTAATTAGAGCACTAAGTAGCACTATATGAAACTCATTTTCATTTTATACGAAAAAACCCTAAACCACCGTTATAGAGAGAGAGAGAAGGGAAAAAAAGAAGAAAATGGAAAGAAAGAAGAAGAAAAAGAAGCGAAAACCTAGTGTCGCCGTCTTTCTCCACCATCTCAGCAATGACGCTAGGTTTATAGAGAGTAAAAGTAGGAAAGAAGAAAAGGGAAAGAAAAAGAAAAAAAAAAGAAGGAAGAAGAAGAAGCAAAAAGACGAAGTGAATCCAACACATATTCCATACCCATACCCATGTCGTGTCGTATCCGACATAGGTACTCCCAACTATTTTGAAGAATCCGAGCATCAGAGGCCAAATCAACTGAACGGCATGCGCGCGAGAGAATACAAAGTACGCACGCGTAGTAAAAAAAATCTAAAGACGGTTTAATTCTTCATTTTTCGTTTAGAACTCTATTTGCTTGATATTTTCTAGATATTTTACATTTTAATTAGGGTTTTTATGATTCCCTATATATAGGGCTCATTCTTTTTATTGTAAAACAACACATTATTGAGAGATAAAATCAAAGTAAGGTTGTTTTTTTTTTGTTCTTCGTTGAACTCAATTTCGAACTTATCAAGGATTTCATATTTGTGGCGTTCAACAAATTCATAGCAAGGTATTTTTGTAATTAAGGGATCAAGTTCTTCCATAAGTTTGGTTCATTGATTCAATAAATTATTAGATCAAGCTTCAAACCGGGATTTTAGCTTTCTTGGGGTTGTGATTCAATATTTTGTGGGTTCCGAAACTACTATTGCTATGTGAGTTCACACCATCTAGCCAATAATCAAGTTAAAATAAGTAAAAAACTCCTGAATAAAACTCACTCGTCAATCAGCATTTTCAAGGTAAAAACATCTACCACACAACTTCGTTTAATTTTAGCCTACCGCCTACGGCCATGGACTTCCCTTTTGTAATGATAATTTTGCCTTCCCATCCTAAGCAACACCAGTTATTCATTTGCAGTGAGGGACTGAGGGAAATGATACACAAATATAAACCTCCTACAATTGTAAATTAGAATCCAATTAAACACAGCATTTCCAACTCTGGAGATAAAAGATAAAAGACACAATTATTGATCAGTAATTGACAATGCTTCAACTCCTTGTTAGACCATGCTAAGTTCTGTGCACAAAATTGGTTATTTCAGATCCTTGTTGGACAAAACCCTTTCTTACAGTAACCCTCCTGCTTTAAAAAGTATACTAGAACTCGAGGGCCTTCTACGACCACTTAGTCGATCACTGATTTCCCAAAGTACTGAAAAATTCAAAAAATCTCCAAATATGTTAAAAAATTTCTAATTTAATAACTCCCCCATCCTCATATGTCAAGTCACGTGAACACAACATGGCCAGCAAACAAAAGTTGTAAATTATAATAACCAAAAAGTTTCATATCCCCTCGTTTCTCTAAACCATCATCTCAAAATCTTCAAGCATCAGTTTATTAATCAATGCAGTTCAAGGATCAGTTTCTTACTTAAATATGCTCCCTTTCGACTTCTCATACAATGACTCGGCGGAACAACCAATTTCCATCATTAATCCCCAGCACAATATTTATGGTGCATGCCAAGTTTCTTCAACTAAATGCAAGAACTTTCGAAACCCTATACATACATAAAAGAATAAAATTTTGATTTTACGTACTGCATCAAAATCTCTTCAAATATACATAAATATATGTGGCTTTAGGGGAGGAGTAAGGGAAAAATTGACAAACTCTTCCAACCCCACCCGCCAAAGCACGCATTTACACAAACAGAAACCCGTAATATCACAATTATCTACTATTTATCCTAACAAAACTAAAAATGAAGACTGCCCTAAATCACTGCACCAACAAAACAAAGATTATATAACCTACATACCTGAGGGAGCCACCAGGGGAATTGACGAAAAGTCGAATGTCCTTACTTGGGTCCTGAGCATCAAGCAAGAGCAGCTGGCTAATAATAGCATCAGCAAGAAAATCATCAACCTGATTTCCCAAGAAGACAATCCTCTCCTTGAGCAACAAACCCATGGCGTCAGTCTCGGCCCCGTGCATCGCAGTGGCTGGAGTCTGCGGGGACGAGGCAGAGAGGTGGAGAAAGAGCGAGTCCCGGGCGCCTGAATTTTGAGTTGAATAAGTGGATAGGTGAGAGTTGAGGGACCATTTGAGGGGCGAGTTTGTGAAATTTCTGGTTGGGTGGAAAGAGAATGCGGGTGGCGATTTAGAGAGAGAGTGGCGGTGGTTGAATAGAGGTGAATACTGGGAGAGTGGAATGGAGAGGGTAACTGCGTCCATGGAGAGAGGGGAGAGAGAGAGAGAGAGTTGGATTGGTTCTTTTGGGAAGGGAGTTTGAGGATATTTCGACTGCAACAAGGTAGCTTAAAAATGTGCAAATGGAACTGATGACACAACATTTTATACTTATTTTTAGATAGTGTTTGGCACATATTAAAATGAGAGAATATATTTTTTTTTAAGTGATGTGATGGAGAATATGTGGTTGAAAAAGAAGTAAAAATTATTGATGTGATGAAAAATATTATTTTATTGAAGAACGTATGGTTGAAAATGAGTAGAAAAATGAAAATGAAAAAAATAATGTGGCTCAAGCAGGGACTTAAGCACAAATGGCATTGGTTGAAAATTTGAACATGTTAATTTAAAGTGACGTATCAATAAATTATTGGATGAACGGTGAATTGAACAATCAAGCAAATCTCAACTCACCGTGGTTTAGCCTGACTCCTTTAAAATGCAAGGCCTTTATTGTTGCGGCAATGTTTGTTGCTTCCGGACCACGAATAATTTGTGCGTGTCGGACCGGCCATTTGAGCATAATAGCCATTCGATCTGATTCTCGTGCTGGAATGGGCTTCTCTAATATAGTCCAAAGACTACTTGGCCCATTCCCATCAACTGTTTATCAGGATATATTTGCCAATCAAGTGCAATTACTTCTCTTTTCCTTTTCTTTTTGGGAAAATTGTGCCACTGATTTCCAATTTTTTGTTAGCAACACATCAGAAACCAACCTTCAAAATATAAGAAGCTGGTCCTTCAGTTTTCACTACAATCGCACAAGTAGTCAAAATGAAAACAAACTCACCAAAGATGTGTTTAATCGCACGTGATATTCATGTGTCTAATTTATATGGTTGAAGATTGGCAATTTTTTAAAGCGGCCAATTCTCCCGTGGGAGAATGAGATGGAAACCAATAGCACAACTTTTTAGTTCGCTTTTTCTCTAAAAAATACAATTTAATTCATTATTTAAATTATTACATTCTTCTATTTTTGTAACAAGTTTTAGAATAAAAAGTTATTATTTTACCATTATACATATGGTTATTAATATTCCTAAAAATGCTTATTGACAGAAAATGTCAATACATTTGGTCTCTAGTATGCAAAACGTTCTTACATTTTAATTTTTTACATTTTCACCCCTATTTTCACGTTTCATCGTGGAGAACGTCATTTTCATCAATTATATCTAATTTATCATCTTTATAAAATGTAAGATGACTAATATATCCTCCTATTTAAATAAGACAACAAAAAAAAGAAAAAAAATTAATTTTTTTTTGCAAATTATAACCAAATTTTTTATATATGTCATTCACAATTTCAAACTTTTAAAACTTTATTTTCCTTCCAAAAAAAAAGCATTCCCTTCTTTCACCAATTCTCTCTAGCCTAAGGGCGATTTTTGTCCTCTATGGAGCCATCGCTCTTCAAGTCTCCAACCACCACCTTTGCCACCGAATCAACCCTCACGTTGGCAGTTTCATGCCATCTACAATCTTCAACCAATCTCCAATCCAAACAACAACCATTGAGGCCAAAATCAATCAAAAACATACCATGGTTGCGCATGGTTTAGCAACCAAAGCCTAGACCTCAAGTGACTTTCATGGTCGCGGACCACCATCAATTGGTTTGCCTCATTATGGCAATCAATTCCATGGAGCCATATATGAAAATACAAGTCCTAACGCTACTGTTCATCCTCGGGATCAAGCCCTAATTACAAGCCTTTAAAAGATTTAGATGATTTTGAAGTGAAATTGAGCTGATGGGTTTTAGAATCTTTGGTGGATTTTTTGTGGAGTTTATTGAAGAAAGGGAGGGCAGTGGGTTTTAGGATCTTTGGTGGATTTGTGGGGAAGAAGAAAGGGAGAGAAAGCCATTTTTATTTTTATTTTTTAAATAACTTATTTGAGATTTATTTGCACGTTTTAAAAAGGTTTGGGAGTATGGTTGAAATTATTTATTTATTTTTCTTTTCTTTTTTTGTCTTAATTAAATATGAAGGTCTATTTGTCATTTTACATTTTTTTTTAGTTGAGAAATTGAAAGAAAATTACGTTCTCAACAATGAAACGTAAAAATAAGGGGGAAATGTAAAAAATTGAAACGTAAAAACGTTTTGTACACAAAAGACCAAACTGTAAGAATGTTATTACTCTATTTCTTCTTAACAAGATTTTTATCCTTATTGTAATTGGATTGATTAAAATTACCCACACCTTTGACTTGAGATTTTTGATTTGATAAAACATTCTCAACATGAAAGACCTATTTATGTTCAGATCTCAATTCCAGTTCTCTGTTTTAAAGAGAACTCTGAATTATATCAACAATCAAATCACTTTTACAATATTATAAGGCATTTCTTATATCCTTATATTTCTCTCCTAATGACCTGTTTTTCCACAATAATAACACTTTTTATTCTTAGTCTTTCCTTTATTGATATTCTTATATTTTCCTTTGTTATTACTCCATTTCTTCTTAACAAGATTTTTATCTTTATCGTAATTGGATTGATTAAAATTACCCACACCCTTGACTTGAGATTTTTTATTTGATGAAAGAGTCTCTACATGAAAAACCGCTTTATGTTCAGATCTCAATTCCAGTTCTATGTTCAAAAGAGAATTGTGAATTATATCAACAGTCATGTCACTTTTACCATAATATAAGGCATTTCTTATATCCTTATAATTCTCTTCTAATTAATTAAGTAGACCAACCACTTTTTGTTCTTCAAAGATTTTTTCAACACAATTTATCAGATCCTGAGTAATCCTATTAAATGTGTCTATGTTTTCTCCTAAATCATTACTACGATCAAATTTAAAATTGAAAAATTGCCTCCAATGACAGCACTTATTTGGTAGAGTTTTAGTGAGATATTGTTTCTCTAAAGCAGTCTACAATTCTACATCAATTTTAGTTTTCCTCACTTTCCTAATTACAGATTCAGATAAGTGAATAAACATAGTACTCCAAACTAATTCATCTTGTTCAGTTCTCTTGACAACTGACAGATCTCCTGGCCAAGATTCATCAATAGCCTTAGGACATTTTAACTGTAGCATAAGAACCTTAATTTTCTAGAGCCAGAGACTAAAGTTTCCCTTGCCATCCCACATCTGAATATATACTTTAGAGGTCATGTTTTACAACAGCGTAGTAATTGTAATTAGATAAGATATACACAAGAATATATCAAACATAACAATTTGAAATAAACCAATTATAAGATAAGGAATGTAATCCAGTTATGGACACGAAAAATTGTAGCCAATTATACTTACACTCAGTAAGAAATGAATGGAGAAGATTTAATACAAATGATTTCAAATTATTCACAAAATTCACAATATGCAACAGTTCAAAACAGTTTTATGAATTTAAAACCAAACAAGATATTACAAAGCACACAAAGTAGCCGAATATAAATTCCAAGAATCAGTAAAACGTTTTTAATTTTCTTAACCGGGGGTTGGAGAAAACTTTAACCAGATCTTTGAAAAAAGGGTTAGAAATTCGTAACCAGGGTTGCGAACAAAAAATGCTCGAAAGTGCCAAGAATCAACCCAAGTTTAGATCAAAGAAAATTTCTTCAAAATATTAATAAATCACCTTAGATCCGACGTTGACTCAAAAATAGAAAAAGGTCAGTTAAAACAGATCAAGATTTTTTTTAAAGAAATTGAAGATGGATAAAAAAAAAAATTCTCGCTCTGATACCACTGTTGGTCCCAAATATATCGAATCAACTACTCAACGTTTTGAACCCAAAAATACACAAAGCAGAAAACAAGAAATAAACGAACACAAAAGAATTTTCGGTCAAAGGTCCCGGAGGTTCGACGACTACTATCTAACACCTAATCTCCAGTTGAGCATCCGTTAGGATTAAGTTCAAATCCACTAGCATTACCTAAAATAGGCAAAGTTTGATTACAAGAACACAAAGCTCTGTGATCTCTCTTAACTTACATAAAAATCCTCTTAAGAATGTGTAATCTCACACAAGAGAAAAACACTATATTTCTCCTCTACAATCTCTCAGTGCATACAGAGAAATCACTCAAAAATTACAGAGAAGATAAAAAACACGAGAGAGAAAGCTGCTGGATTTTCAGAATGAAAACCCTAAAGTCGTCCAGAGTATTTATACGAAACAAGACCAATTTATCGTCTAACGGTGCATATTCAGCCACATGTCATTCATCCATTTAAAACGCGTTTTCAAAATCTAGAAAATGTATTCAACCAATTCCAGATTCTTCCATTTGCTGGATTGCGCATCCCAAGGTTGTTCGCAATGGCGCCAGCGTTTTGGGCCAACAAATTGGGCCTCGATCATAATCCAAACACAGCAGATTGGCCGAAAGTTTGGGCCTCACAAAATTTAGCAATCCAACTTCTACAATAAATTTACGTGTAATATTATTTTATCGAGAAAATGTGTAGTTGAAATGAATTTGACAAAAAAATAAAAAATTAAAGGGTGGGGGCCAAGATTAAGAGAATTCAAAGGCAAAGTCACCTACTCACCCTTTCATTTATAAACACGTGGAGCGGCGGTTAGCATCGTGGTGACAGCGCACTAGCAATAGCTCCCGACCCGACGAATATATTATAATGTAATTCGGCAATTTTTCTGTTGAAATGACAAAACAGAAAAGAATAAATGGTGGAGTGTAAAGTGCATGGTATAATTGGCTAAAGATAAGAATATTAATATCATATTATGTGATGTGCTGCCACCAATATTGAGGCAAACCTTTCACGACCTAACTACATTACATATTACCTATATTCTTTTCTTCAAACATTTTTATACAAAATGGACCCCAACTATTTTCGGTGTCGCATTAGTAAACAAGAAGATGACATGACTTTTGCCCAAACCATTCCACACAATACATGTGATCTTATCCGATATCTCTAGGTAGTCTATCAATATCGAGCACATTTGACTGAGTCTAGAACTTGTTTTTATAAAAATAATTTTTTTTTTGTTATAAGTATTTTCCGACTATGAAATTGGAATGGTTAAACAATTGGAATTTGGTTGAGTGGAACGACATAGTTTGATTAAGAGGATGGGATTAGATAAAATTACCTAACTAAAATCAAATTAAAGCATTGCTATTCAATTGAATAAAATTGAAATGCAATTATTAATCCACTGGATGAAAGTTAGTTATCGTGAATAAAATTTACCTCACGTCGATAGTGTTACCGAGAGGTTTGATGCTATTCAAACATTTAGGTCTAGGTCTTGGTAGGATGTAAATATTCTTGTATGAACTCCATTTAGCTCCTTTTTGCCTCCCTTTAAAACAACTCTTTAACTTTCATATTCATTTTTAACCACACATTCACGCAATAAAATATATTGCACTTAAATTCAAAACTTTTCCATACATTTTAATCACACATTCTCCAAAAAACTACTATTGAAAACATATTTTTTTCCCTCAATAATGGCTATCAATTAGTTGCTCAACAGTGCAAAAAGGCTTGTATACGAGCCCATGAATGTAGGCGATTGACATTGAACCACATCAATTTCAATGTTGCACCATTATGTTATTTCTTTTTTACTACTTCCTCTTTGATCTTTGATGAGGCCATATCTCCTAGACCTGACTTGGAGATGAATGGGTCTATGATCACAATCGTTCTTGCCGACCGGTCGCATCACCTCGAGGTAACGTGATGGCCTGATACGATACCCTATTGCCCACATGACATATCCATTCAGTAGTCTAGTGGAGACGATCGCGCAGGAGTCCTTAACCCCCAAGCCTTAGTCGCCTAATTGAGTGAGGATTCCTACCCCAGCTTTTCTTCCAGAGCTCCAATCCATTATACTTCCTGTGTCCTACAACTGCTCTAAGTCTTAAGAAGATTAAGAGTCGTATCATATTTGGCCAAAATGATATCTTGTAGACATTCTAATTCTTATGAAATTACATCTCCCCAAATTTTATATATACTTGATTCTAATTCATTATTCAGGTACATTTTATCTGCTTATGCTTTGCACATATATTATCTCCATCTATTTAATGACTTAAGCGTTGGAGGAGGTACGAGAACAACTTCCTTAGCCTTTTTGCAGGTAGTTTGAAGGTTTTGTTCGTGCACATCTTCCATTCATTTTCAGTTCGAAATCAAATATCTTCATATAAGATTTTTTTAGCATCAATTTTGATTAGTGGTCTAACCCAGACCAAAAGATTAGCAAAAGAGTAATTTATAAATAATAATCTAATATTTTATTTTATTAAAAGCAAGACAATAACTTCACATCCTTTTAGTCAAACTTGCTTTATTGATATTGAGATAAAGAGTAATTTTTAGTCAACGTGAGAGACCTGAAATTCTTTGATTCTGCAATACAATATTGGGTTCGTGAGGTGTCTCTTTCAACAGTGTTGTTTGTGTCCATAGACTCTGGTGAAAATTTGGTAGAATTCAAATTTTAGTATGTAAATGTGAGATACCACGCAGATATTTTTGTATTTAAATGTTTTTGGTGTCATGGGAAACTATGACTATTTCATTCAAATCGCTTTATTTTTCTAATATTTTGATAGGAAACTTACTGTATTATTCTTTAATAATTGTCTTGAATTCTCTTGCCTTCTAGGTTATCGACGATTTTTTTTAGAACTTTGCACAAAACTGATTAGGAGTTGTTCATCTTCTTTTTTGCGCTTATCTGGATTGAACGTTTAGCGACTTTTAGAGAATGCATCGTAATAAATTATTTAATTACTTGCACTCCCAGATTTATCGAACCGTGTTGTGTCACATTATCCTAGTTGTAAAACATTCGTAATAATCTTATGAAATTGAAACATTTATTGGATTGCTTTTGAAAAATTTGTAATATCTGATCAGAACCAAGTCTAAAATTTTAATTAAAAATAAAATCACATAATCTTACATCTTCATATGCATAATTGTTGTGCAATATTATAGTGAATCGACAACTCTCATTACAACACAAATTATAGATATCATGATCAATGTGATTAATTTAAGTCACGCTCTCAATATATTTAGAATTAGACTATAAATTTTTTAGGCCATTTTTTAAATACGTGTATCTTAATTTTGATCTAACCCACTTTTTCTTAACATATTATGTGCATAATTGGGTTTGCTTAAATGCTAAAAAATATATATATATATATATATGTTTAGTAGTTTTTATTTTTTATATATTTTCTATAGCACGAGCTCGTGTTGGGAAGTTAAATAATTTTTTATTCATACATTTTTAGAACATATAAATATATTTACTTTTTCACCAATCATTTTAATTTGTTTAAAAATATTACTACTTGTAATCATTTCACGAAGATGCTCTGAGAGGTGAAGCCATGTTTTCTCAACTGAATCATGCTGTGAGTGAAATAAAATAAAAACAAATAGAACATTTTACTTTGACTAATGTCACTAATCCAACTCATTTGTCACGTCAGGACCATTGTTTTAGTTATTTATTAGAGAATAAATTAAAAATAATTACGCATTTATTGGCTAGAAATTTAAATCAAATTTTTATTAAAGTTAAATTTAATAATTAATTTTAATAATATATTTCTGGGACTCCACCAAACAAGGACTATACTTCAAAAAATATGGCGACCCATAATAGGGTTAAATATTTCAATGGTCAACTCTTTCACAAATATTTTCATTTGTCACTAAATTTTAAACTTTTTCAATTATCAATGAACTTTAAAACTTTTCCGAGTTGGCAATGAACCTATCAAAATGTTATCACAATACTACTCCGTCACTCACTATTTTAAAAGTTAATAAACTAATTGTCATGAAAAATTGAATGATAAATACGATAGCATTCTAGTTAGTTCATTAAGTTCGTTAACTTTTAAACGACGCGTGACATGATGGCAAAGGTGATAACATTTTAGTAAGTTCAGCTGCAACTCAAAGAATTTTTAAAGTTCAATGACAATTTTAAAACATTTGAAAAAGTTTGACGATGACTCCAAGAATTTTAAGTTCAATGGCAATTGAAAAAGTATAGGGACAATTGAGATATATAAATCCACCAAAATAAATATAATAAATTCCTTCGAGTTGAAGTGATTCCTTAATTTATTAACAATGTGCGTACAACATCCAACCTGATCAACATCTTCTATATACATTAAATTGTCACACAATTTTACCCTTTCACTTAGATATCAAATGCATATTGCCTTAAAAGTTAACGTCTAAATATACGTTTTCTGTGCGAACAATGTAAAAGGTTGGAAACACGAGTGTCACAAATAGAAGATTGAGGATATGACTGTCACGCTCTTAAAAATTTAGGGACCCCAGAGAAATTTACACAAATACATAGATGACTGCAAGTGCAAGCACAAGCACAAGCACAAGCACAAGCACATGCGAAAAGGGCAGAAAATTACATTTTACGGCGCCTGTCGTTTATTGCTTGCACACGAAGACAAGATTCCATCATGAGAGGTGCCATGCCACGTCATAGCCCAGATAAATAGGGCGGTGGTTACGAGATGCAAAGCTCATAGCGACATAGAATAGGAGAAGGAAGGAAGGAACGGAGAAAAATAGTGGCATCTCTAGGTTTCTTCTCCTTAGCTTATGTTCTTTATCCCGAAGGTACATCTCTATGCGTTTGTTTGTATTGCTTGGGGAATGGGGATAGATGTTTTGATTGTGGCTGGTCCGGACATTGGATGGATATTTGGGGATCAAGCACGTACACGTTTGTTTGCATTGTTGGTGTAGATATTTGATTGATGGTATTGGATTCATATTTATGGACCAGGCCTTGTGTTTGGTTTTTGAAATTTTGGGTGGGTTTTGTTTTTGCATCTGAATTTCTGCATTATTAATTGTTTTGGCCTTTTTGAATTTCGATTTTGATTAAGAATTCGTGGTTAATATTGGCGTTTTCTCCCTTTAATCCCGACTAATTTTACGTTTCAGGATTTTTTTCCCTTTTATGATTTTGGGTTTTTAATTAGGGTTAACGGTTCATATTTAGGAGTTTTATTATGTTAGAATTTGCATTTTTTGGAGTAGTTATGATTCTAGGCCACGTGATTGAGTTTTTTGTTAATTTGACTATTTAATTGTGTGTGTGCGTGTATATATAATGGAGGAAGGAATTTTGTAGGTATTATGTTACTGGATTTGGGGTTGGCGTAGAGTAATGATCTTTGGGGGATGCTGTAATTTGAAATTCTGATTTATATTTACAATTTGGGCATGTCTATTAGAGTTCTGATCTGTATTGTATGTACTAGTTTTCATCAACATTGTGTGCATTGTTCTGTAGCAGAATTGCTGGAATGTAATTTCTTACTGAGAGTTGTATTGATCAACATATTTTAAAATGGAATCTTCTGCCGTGAAAATGAATACCCATGAATGTATTACTTATTGCATCTTTTTCCTTTCAAATACGAATAATCACATTTTCACGTTTTATCTTTTAATATAATACAATTGTTGCCTGCTCTTGTTATTAGGTTGTTGATATATTATTGAAATGGTTGTTGAGTAGCATGACAGGGGTTATCTTCTTTTTCTGATTTCTGAAATTGGTTTAGTTTGTGAGGCTATCATTATGTCAAGTTGCATATATATTGAGTATCTTTATTGAAATATAGATTTTGATGAGAGCAAAAGTGGAGAGGGGCTGCCCTGGTCTCACGTCTAAATTTTTTTTTCCATAGTTAATTTTTTTTTATTTTTTTTGTATATGAATTTTTTTACATGTTAGCCCTTCCCAAATTTTTAGCCCCCCTCCTCTGGATGTGAGTTTTGTTTTCCCTCTTAAAGTATTGTATACACATTAAAATAATTTATTTGTGCTGTCAGGTTGTGTCAGATAACCATTAGAAGGGATTGATATTATTTACATCATGGAGCCAGTGTGTCTCTGGTTAGATTGCTACCAGCACCGGATATTTTCATTACAGAAAGTTCTTAATTGGCGGTTTATCATCCTTGGAGATTTTCCTCTTGTTTCCTTTGTCAATTGCACTTAGCGAACAGCTTTTCTTAATAAGTACAGGAGGCCAAAATATTCCTCCTAAAAAGGATGTTGGATCTTTTGTGACTGCATACACTTGTGCTGGATGCCTTCGTTTATTTTAAATGATGGTTATGACGTGAAATGCAATTGCTGTTAGTCTTCTCTTGCAATTTTTTTTTGTTGCTAGTGCATAGCTGGTACAACATCCATTTGAGATCCTTTGGAAATGATTTTGTGAGGTACTTTCTTTAGTTGCTATTTCTCACCACCAATTACCTTTGCTTGTTTTTGAGATGATGCTCTTGTATCTGTTAATTCACTTTTTCCCTTTTTGACCACAGGGTTGAATTTGGCAAGTATACAAGGAAAATTGTTTGTTGGAAATTAGTAACCGTTTGACAGCACCGTATCTGTGCAGAGTGGTAGTTTATATTGTTATTTGACTTTTCTCTGCGATGATGGTTTGTTACAAGTGGTAAGGTTCAGCTGTCTGAAGATTTGTATCAGATTCCTAGTATTTCTGCATTTAATTTGTTCCAAGTCTGGAAGCTGTACCGTTTCTTGAGCTAAGAGTTATACCAGTTTGAGAAAATTGTGTTCTATCAGTTTGGATGTGTCAAAATGCTCTGTGGTTCCCATCTTCCCTTGCCATTTCTGCCTTGCCATTGTTGGATGTTTGATTTCCTACAGTTTATGGATAAGGCTGTGAAGCCCATCATTCAGAATCATACTGGTTTTACATGGATGTGCTGTACAGCAGATAACTAATGTGGACTTTGCTGAATAAGCCTGGCCCTTTTGTAGTTTTCTTTCGCAATCCGTTATATATAAAAACTTTAGTATTTCTTTTTCATGTACACTCACTTTCGAACAAATAAAGTATCACGAGAAGTTGAAATCGCAAAAATGGAGAGGTGCGTTGGCTTATAACTGCTTCTCAAGGTTAGAGTTAGCTTCCCATCATCCTCCTAAGTTGATTATTATGATGGCTATTGTCTAATGCAGGTATAAGATTATTAAGGAAGTTGGTAATGGTACATTTGGAAATGTCTGGCGAGCTATAAATAAGCAATCTGGTGAAGTGGTATGTTATTTTTTGGTTTTTGTTTCAGATGCCGTGGATTTTCATTGAATTTTTTCTTGACCCTGGAGATAAAAATATTGTGCAGGAAAAGTTTTTCCCATCTGAATTTTCCGTTTCAAACTAATAATCTGAGTTTGCAGGTTGCAATCAAAAAAATGAAAAAGAAATATTATTCATGGGAAGAATGTATAAATTTGAGAGAAGTAAAGGTGATACAGCTTGGTTACCTGTTGACTGGTTTAGCCTTCTATTAATGAACAGCTAAAAAAATATTGTTGTTCTTGGCAGTCACTCCGGAAAATGAAGAATCCAAATATAGTGAAGCTCAAGGAAGTTATTAGAGAAAATGACATCTTGTACTTTGTCTTTGAATACATGGTATGCATTGATTTCCCATATGCAGATATCTATCGCATGTTTACATGTTAATCACATATAAACATATATGTTGCATCATATTTGCAGGAGTGCAATCTATACCAGCTTATGAAGGACAGAAGCAAATTTTTTTCTGAAGCTGAAGTTAAAAATTGGTGCTTCCAAGTGTTTCAAGGTTTAGCATACATGCATCGACATGGGTACTTTCATCGCGACCTCAAGCCAGGTGATTATTGATAATGCCTCTGACCTTTTTTTTTTTTTTGTTTTTTTTTGATGGTGGTGGTGGGGGCTCCTCACTGTAGCCATTTTATGAGTTCTACTGGCTTGCTATATCTGTGAAGTGAGTAGTAAATGCTTGAGGCTTTTTGAAGCGAAAGTCTCCACACTATAATAAAATAACTAAAAAATATAAAGATTCTGAAGCATGTTGTGATAAACCATCTTTGGAATCTATATCAAAACTAGTTAAAAAAAATTTAAGTGTAACTTACAAATAAGCATAAAGCCGATCAATAAAATAGCACATAATAGATCATCAAATTAGTAATCATATAACTAAATTGTAATCTATTGCTAATACTATTAAAGGCTTAAATTCTCATCTCTATGAATAGAATCTTTTAGAGATTCGTCAATATATTTGATTACTCTATCATCCTCATCATTATGAGTCCTGCAAAGGGGAAAAAAAGAAACAAAAACACAGAGACAAGGAGAAAAACAAAAAAGAAAGAAAAAAGTGGGTTGGTCTCGGAGAAAAACAGAAAGAAAGAAAAAAGTGGGGTTTATTTCTCTTGAATCGTTGGAGATTAGGGCACACTTCTCCAATTCTTTTTTTCGGAGTTTTTTGGGTTTGGTTGTATGGTATATTAGCTGCAAATCTCTTCACAGGATATAAAAAAAGCAACCTAAAAGCTGAGACAATAATTAAAAAACTCAGGAAAGATGACAAATATGAGCGCACACCTTGGTGGCACTGAGATGTGTCCTTAAGGTGTGCATCTCGTAAGTTGAGGCGTAATCCTTGCAAGCTGTTTGAAGAAAGTCTTACATTAGGTGCGCCTCAAAATGTAGGGTTCAGGAACTTTTTAAAACTATGAGTAGGTGAACATGTCGAATAAGTGATAATTACGACTTGGGGTATATTGCATGAGTTAAATTGTTTACTGTTTATTATTATCCGGAGATCGTTTTATTGACTTCCTGCCTCCCTCTTATTTGTGAAGTTCGATTACTTGTTTTGAGCATTTTGATCATTTCTTATCATTAACAACTTGTACATTTTTCGTTTATGATTGTACAGAGAACTTGCTGGTTTCTAAGGATGCTATAAAAATCGCTGATTTTGGTCTTGCTCGTGAGATCAATTCTCAACCTCCATTCACTGAATATGTATCAACACGCTGGTGGGTGGTTATCTCCATGTGTAACTAAGTGGTTACTTCTGATGCGCTACGTGTTTTTATATGGATGTGCTATATTTGTTTGCTTGCAGGTACAGGGCCCCTGAAGTTCTTCTTCAGTCACAAATGTATGGTCCTGCAGTTGGTAAGTTGATAATGAAAACGGAATTGCTTCTTTGAGAAGTTTTTTCTTGACCATAATCTATTTGTTTTTGCAACACCAGACATGTGGGCAATGGGTGCAATAATGGCTGAATTGTTTACTCTACGTCCTTTATTTCCAGGCTCAAGGTATACTCATCGTCTTTAAGGAACACCATCCTTTTTTGGAATGACGTTGGTTGAAGGATGATTTTTTTTTTTCTAATGAGATAAAGCATCAGAATTTTCGTATTAGTCAATGTGCACCCTATATAGTCAGAAACAAATTTTAGTTTGCGTGGGTTGGTTTTAGTGTGGTTTGCCTTCATCCCTTCTGACCTAAAGGAAATGTGGATTGTAGAGTATAATTTGTAAGACAAGTACAACTATATACTACCATACATGATTTCTTCTTAGCTTTTATTCCAAAATTTTTTTCTTATACATATTTTGGGGAAGTTTTTTTCAGCTTCTTTTTAATTTATATTTATATTTTTGAATATTGTTGAGCATACATTATGAGCATTTTTTTTTTTTTTTATTACTGGTGTAGTGAAGCAGATGAGATTTATAAGATATGCTGTGTATTAGGAAGCCCAACGAAGAGTGAATGGCCCGAGGGACTTGAACTTGCTAATGCTATCAACTACCAGTTTCCACAAGTGAGCTACTTCTTTTTATGGAGGAAATGGAGAAATATTTGTCAATAACTTTTTTGAGATGATTTTCACTTCGCTACCTTCTTTCTTCAAAAATACGAAATCAAAGAAACTAAAAAACAGTAGTTTAACAAAGTGACTCTTGTAGCATATAACCATATATCTATTCTAGTGAGATGAAGGGACATGCTTATTGAGGTTGAAAAAGTTTTTTTTTTTTTGGCTTCTCTTCCAGAATAATTTATTTTGCTCTTGCTAATAATATAAATGGCCTCCACCGTTAATAATTTGGAACTTCTATAAGATTGATGGTTGAACTTTAGACTTTTAAATTTGATATCTTTCCTTGTTTTAGGGTTGGAAGAATATTCTTATGATGGGGAATGAAGATAGGCATAAAAAATATCTTATTAGTTTAGGAATTAAATATGGTTTAATTTAGATTAGCTTATTTTAGTTTTCTAGTTTGACTAGAATTAGGGGTTTTTTTTGTTCACTTGGACTGTAAGTGTACGGATTGTGAATAGTAATAAAATAGATTTTAAGCAAAGTATCGTTCCTACAAAGACTATTTTACCTACTATTAAAATTAAAGCTAAACTAAATCTATTAATTTAATCAATGCTTGAAGACTTTTGAAAGAATTTATGTGATTAGGTAGTTAGGAATTTTAATTTTACTTAGGTCAATTAACATTCACCTAATTCAATATGATTCAGTCCCTTTTCATGTGTGTAAACAATCGAATTAACCAATTTTAGCCGATGATTATTGTCAAGTAAAACTAGTCTTTTTCATATGTCCGAATTTATTATTTATTGTATCTCTATCTAAATTCACACACATATAAACGCATTAATTCACAAGAATTTAGTAAAGAGTGCATAACCTATAAGAGTATCTCTTGATTTCTTATCAAAATTGATTTCACTTATTGCATGAGTTAGGTAAATATATCTGCTCTCGATCTTAATATTGTCCATAAATTTATGAATTGGTGATCATCAATTAACATATAATCAAAGTTGCATGGAGTCTTTTGTATTAATTAAACATTAAAACTTAAGCTACATAGTTCATCCTAAAAAAAATTATCTAGCCGTTCATAATTGCGGAATTAAACAAATAAAGGATAAAAACACTAAGTTGAACTACAATGAACTAAGAAAAGAACTTGAAGCTATTGTTGATCTTCGCCACACGAATCTCAACAGTGGATCATCAACTTCTTCCTTGATAATTGTAGATCTTCCGAGAACTTGATGATAATTTCTTCAAATCCCAAATTATGGCCACAAATATTGAGAATTTATGTGTGAATTTATGTAATTTGCCTCAAGAATAAGTCCCTCTCCCTTGAAAAATTGAAATAATACTATTTATATATATCTCATTAGGTCTAAAATTGAGCCTCAAGTGAAAAATTCAGAAGTTGATTAAAAGTAGGAAAGAAAAATTTCATGGTGTTCCACCATGCGATCGCATGGTTCTTCAAGTTTGGTCAATATAATTCCAATTTGCTTCCTTGCGACTCAAGTAATGTTGCGATTGCAACGTTAAACATCTTTCATTCATGTGCAATTTGGTCCCTAAATTCTATTATTTGCTCACCTGAAGTCCTATATTGCATTTTAGCTCTTCAACTTCCAAACTTGATACTTCGGTCCTCGAATTTCAGAATTTGTCCAGGTTCAATCTTTTTTCATAAAATCTCGTTCCCTTTTAGCCGTTCTCGTCCAACACCGGGATTTCTCCCAAAATAATCAATAAGCCCACAAAATTAAGTATCTAAACAATAAAAGCACTCCGAAACGCTCACTTTTGGTAGCCTAAATAAGTGTAGACACAATTATCTGTTTTATTTTATACCTATAGTTGTTTTCTTACTTAAATTAGGTTAGTTTAAACTCTATATAAAGAGGAAATATGTATAGTAATATCTAGACTGTGATTATTGAATAAACTACAATTTCCTCTCTAATTTGCTTCTCTCTTCTTCCTCTCTTTCCATGTCTATAAACCTCAGTTAACACATTTTACTGATGTATAATTGGGCCTCAAGTATGAACTTTTATAGTTTGTTCAACATTGTGGATTGAATTTTTAGATATTTAAACTGATAACCCATCTACTTGTCTACATGTTATTGCTGTGGCAGGTTGCTAGCGTACCTCTTTCTTCGGTAATACCATGTGCTATTGAGGATGCAGTTAATCTTATCGGAGTAAGTGATGCTTGCTGGTTACCGTTCTCTCTCTCCTCCTCCCTTCGCATACATGAATGTACTCACATTATGACTTTTGTGTGCCTTGATTTAAAGCTCCAAATCTGGAGGCTGCTTTGACTATATCATGTTTTCTCTATTGAGTTTCAATGCTCTCCTATCGTCTAATGCAGTCACTTTGTTCGTGGGATCCTTGCAAGAGGCCTACAGCCTTGGAGGCCCTTCAACATCCCTTCTTCCAGGTAGCAACTTTTTCCCATTTGTAAAAAGATAATGTTTAATGCATTACCTCAGGGAAAAGAATAGCCTTACCCCTCGGGCAACTGACAAGGTTGCTTTCTTGAGCATAGAATTTTCTTAGATGTGAATAATTGTTTCTTTTTTGTTGCAGAGTTGCTTCCAGGTTCCACCAGCATTACACTGTAAAGCTGCTGTTGCTAGAACACCTCCATCTGGTTAGTCCTAGAAACATATTTTAATCTTCTCTTTGATTTTGAGTTTTTAGGTAACAGATCATTGACCTTTTTGCAGATGGCCCGAGGGGAGCTTTGGAACAAAAATGTGGTAGAAGATATGCAGGGCCTTTATCAAACCCGAGACCCTTGAACAACTACTCTGTTAAATCACGCACATCTTTGAATGCAGGTGCTATATTATGATATGATTTTTGTTATCTTTGGTGATTAATAGTTGTTCTGTAATTGTTATTTTTAAAAGGTTGTAAAAAACGCTCACACCCTCCTCCCTCCTTCTGTGTGTGTCCTTGTTTGTCTGAATATTTAGCCACTGTTACTGGACCTTAGAGCTATTATTGTAGTCAACACACGTGCACGAGGGCTCTTGAGTCGAACTGTCTTTTTAATCATATTTTCTTTTACAGGTGTACAGAGGAAGCTGGACATGAATAAGCAGGTTAGTCAAAATGCACATTTTATACTCGAAAGTAATGTGCTTTCAACGATGCAGGCACGGTATTTTGTTTTTAACTATATGGTAGTATCGTTTTTTTTTTCCTTAATTTTTTCTCTTGTTCTCTTTGTCCTATTAATGTGGCCCAGGACACGAGTAAGAATGACAAGACCTTGAAGAGCAATGTGAAGCCACAGCCAAGACATTGGTCGCCTGCAATGAATGGACCAGGTAGTGTGATGTACCAATCAATTAATATTCCTCTTCTTCAATTGCTTTTCAATTTGGCCATTTGAAGGTTTGCAGTTCACTTTTCTGAGTTAAGTATTTGACATAGGTAAATTAGTAGTGTCGACTATTGTGATAAATTACATATTCTGGTATCTCAATTGGTTGAGATGATAAGTAATCTTTGATGCAGTTTGACGATTTTCTATATTAGTCTTTGAAAATGGTAAAGAACAATTGTGACTAGGTAAGATTAAATTATTTCACTTCACTTAGGGTTTGTATAACTTTCTGTTGAATGCACGCATATATCTATGTCGACCAGATATCCTAAAAGGGTGTTATTAAATGTTTTAAATTAGTACAGTTGTGCAGAACTTTTTCCCATTCTTGGATTAGCATTTCCTGTTAACTGGTTTGAACTCTCCTACCTTGTTTAATAAATGGTTACCATTTTTTGGTTCAGCAGCCAGCTTCTTGGGAAAGACACGTGGAGTTTCTGATGTGTCCAATAAGTTAGCAAACATGAAAGTAAGCTCAGGTAGACCACTTGGAAAGCAGTTGGTGCCTCCACCTATGAAGGCTGGAGGGGGGCATAGGCAATCTGATTTTTCCTTTGGACGACACAAGGAAATTCTTCCTGAAAGAGCATATGGTAGAAAAGTAGCAGGATGAGGAAACACTCAGCTGAGAAGTTATAGGTGGTTGAATGGAATGTGTGCTTATTTCTGCAGATGAATTTTCCCAAGAAAAGCTAATAGAAAGATAGTGGCAGAGTGAAGGAAACACTCCGTTGACATTTTATAGATGATCAAATGTTATGTCTATGTTCATTTTGTGCAGATGACCTTAGTTGAGCTTGGCTGCCCAAGTAAATTCTTTTCCATCTAGCATCAGTTTTTTCTTTTTGGGGATAATATAATTGGTTTTTCTGATAAAAAAATTACAATAATACTGGTTTGAAATATGGGCTTGTTTTAGATATTTGTTTTTATTCACCGTGGGCTCAGATTGTGTTATTTGGAGCGAACCTCTTGGCTCACTTGAGATATGTACACTTCACAACACCGGTGGTCTACAAACTCGATGATGAGCGTGATTTTATGATAAGATCCAGTTAAAAAGCTGTGGGTCTTTTAGTTATAGATTCTCTTGTTCTACTGACTGGCTAATGGCTTTGGGCTTGTTTTTAAATCTCATCATTCATCCTTTGGAATGATTCAATGATAAATTTTCTTTTAAACCCCAGTATTTTGGCTCTTGTGGTGGAATTATGATGTTCAGTGTTGCTTATGCCCAATCTATTTGTACTTCTTTCTCTAGCAATTTGGAGATTTTGGATAGAGATCAAATTACAGAAGGGGGGGTGGGGTGGAGCGTTTGCTTTGTTTTTGGGTGCTCCGAGGTCGAATATATTACTCTAGCGTTCATGTCGTACCATGAAGATGGCGCTGGGTCGTTTGATATCCAAAGGAATGATCCAAATGCAGGATTAAATGTGTGCTCAAATATGTTTGACTAGTTACATTACCAGCCCTGATTTCTTGCTCAGTCTTTTGCCACATCAGCAATGAGAAATTTTTATCCTACCCGAGTAGGAGATCAATTTCAGTCGCATTAATGGCTTTGTTTTCATTTCATTTGCCCATTTTTCGTCGATAGGCACTGGTAGCCTATTTAAGGTGCTCCAATAAGATGTGGTGGATTTAAAACTTGTGGCCTCTCCTCTCGCCTAGTAAAGTTCTTGTGCCCATTTCGTGACAAAGAGAAGAATAATTTGCAATAGTTAATTTTCGCGAAACCTATTTTTTGTAGTCCTATGTAGAGAAGTTTCTCAACTGTGAATTACCATTTGCTTGCTGACTTCGCGAATTGTGTGAAAGAAGGAAAATTGAAATTTAGAAAATGGTCTTGGCGGATTTAATTGGTCTTGTGAAATAGTCACTATTCATGAGCAAAAAAATGGGATAAGATGGAGAGACTTATCAAATCAAAATAAAATTTGAATGAATAGAGCACAATTGTACTTTATTGTTATTGTTATGTGTGTAATTTACATTTTCATGAATTATATATTCAACATATAAATTTAAATTAGGAGCAAAATTCATAATTTTATATAAGTCGAGAACATTTGATATTCGCTCAAAATTAATAAATAAGTTGAACATAAAATTAATGAATAAGCCATTTACCTATATATAGAATAGTTTTTGCATGGTATGATGCATTAAAGAGTTTGCAAGAGTCGATGAATCATTCGGGGAAGACTTTTGAGTAGCAGCGGTTGACGAAGTTGGGCTAGTCAAGGCCGCAACAGGCTAGCTGGCGACCATCGAAGGGTGGTCGACCCTGCTAACGTTGCATGTTCATGTTTAAATCTGTTTTTTTATCCCTTTTCACCCCAAATTCGGTTATTTTTTTTATATTTTCAAATTATTGACTCTGATGTAAAGTTGGGAAGAAATATTTTACAATCTATAAAGTATAAATAAGATTGATGATTTCTTGTTTGATATCCTTCCATCTTCTTTCGATATTTAAAAGTTTTTGCTCTCTTTAAAACCTTACTTTACGTACGGAATATCATAGAAAATTATTACAAAGGTTCTCACATATATATATATATTTTTTATATTCGGTTTGTTGTCGTTAGTACACAAATGCCAACAAATATTTTATTCGGAGGCTTATTTGGATCCCTTGTGCATTCATTTGTCAGGAACAAGTAGGTTTTTATTATTTTATTTATTTATTTTTCAAATGCCTCCCATCTAGCACCCCAACCCCTGACTTTCGTAGGCCATCCCAAGCCAAAAATCCTTCCTGATATTAACCTTAACTTGACTTCGACTTGCAAACTTGATGTCGTGGGTTTTTGAATATTATCATGAAAAAAAATGAAAACTCACTGAGGTTCTGATGATTATTCAAGTCTTTGGAGTTGGTAGATTCAAACTTGATGTTAACGCAATATAACATTTAATTTTGTGATTTGGTCGAAAGTGTTCTACTTGTGGGATTCACTAGACAAGAAGAAGCTCGTTAGAAGATATATCGTATTTCTTGAAGATCAATCTATTAATCCCAATGAAAAAGTTGAGAAACAACAATCTTATGTTGAAATTCGACTTAAATTGAATCTTATTTTTCTACGTGTCGAGAGTCTTATGACACAGGAGGGGAAGTAGTCGACTTTGCCTCAAATTTTAAATGAGTTTCGAATTTGAGAGTTTTCCATGTAAAAGATTAGTGTAAAACAAAAACATAATAAGTTTATTTTTCGTATTTTCACAATTAAAGAGTTCATTTTTTTATAGCATTTTTGGTGTGATATCCACAACAAAAATGACTAGAACACATGTGAGAGAGAGAGAGAGAGAGGTTGCAGAATTGCATGTCAAGACTTGTCATCCAGAAAAGTTGTGTTACAAAGAAGATTCTAACATTAAGCGAGAGACAAATGATCCCATTAGGCTTAAAAAAAACCCACAAGGCAGAAAATAAAACAATGATCAAAAAAGAATTTGAATAAACCATCTGTAAACTACCCATAAAATAATTAATGGCAGCTTTGCCTGAAAAATCCCCCAAGGCAGAAAATTTGTGAACTGCCAACCATATATTTCGAACATGGAGCTTAAACCTTTTGGCAGCATTCACTTAGAGCAAAATGGAATAAATTTTTCAATGGAAAATCTGTCATTTATAGGTACTGAGTTTGTATTCTGTCCCTGTTTGTCTCCCACCAGAGCTTTGCATTCACCTCTCCAAACTTTTCTCGGCTGCATCAAACAAGTCGACAGATAAGACAATGACGATTAATTTTCATGTTAGACATCGAAATTTATTTTGTTTTGAAGTTGTCACTTAAAATTTACCTGAATCTGACACGCCGAAGCTCCCTAGTACCATCGACCAGTTGTCTGATGGTAATATATACTCCCGGCTCATCTTCTTCGATCCACTCCGATTCAATGTCACTGGCATTGCTTATGGAAACTGATGGCTCGTCTACTGAGGCGTTCGTATCCCTCGATGCTTCCATATACGACATCTCGCCTCTTGGTGCACCACTAGGATAAGCTCTTGATCCTGCATTATAATACTGACTGCCACCGTGGTCTGGTGGGAAATAATTACTACTCCCAGAAGGCCTATACCTTACTGATGGAGTCATCCTCGGGCTTTCCAGGGCATATTCGAGCCTCGAGTAAGTAGAATCCCTCTGCATCAGTAAGAATCCAAGTTTCCATTAGTTCACAACATTTTATGCAGGTGTATATTGAAGTAACCGTTAAATCTGAATCTCTTTACTCTACATCACACATTATTGTTTAGGGACTAAAGAAGGGCTAAAAGAGCCTGTATCCAAGTGCAAGATCTTATTTAGAGTGATCATACTGCATATCGTCCCACAGTCGTAAAAAGCTTGTAACTTTACCTATAGATATAAGCGAGCGTAAAATATACATTTTCTGGAAAAGGAGAAACAAGGGATTTACCCCATCCTCAGATCTCCCGGGAGTGTTAAAAGTTTGCTGATTGAATTTCTGAACATTGTAGAGCTCCATTATTCTGTCGTAATTTTCGCCCCACCATCTCTGAGCTTCCCATTTATCGAACATCTCCCGGCTTCAGATTCAATAATAATCTTGAATTAATATCAATTCCAATAGCATTTTTCAATTTATACAACAATTTGGCATCCTATTCGTCCCAAGTTCTTTCAATATCAAATTGGAAAGTTGAATGAATCATATGGTTGTACCTTAATTATATTCAATTCATAGTTCATTTAACATGATAAAAGCATGAATATTGATTAGGGACATTAAGTTGTTGATAAGTATGTACCTGAAACGGATTCGTTTAAGATCATTTCCACCGCGAGGGAGAGACACGAAAGTAATTTGAACACCTGGCTCCACCTGTGCCATCCATTCTTTAGGTTCATCGTCATTTTCTAGCATCACTTCACCATATTTAGTCGAGATAGATTCTCGTGCATCAGGGGTTTGATCACCGGTAAATGCTCTGCTAAATCTTGAGTCAGGTCGAGAAGCACGATGTGCAGTGCTTGTAAGATCCCAAGCTGGAGTAGAACTTGAGCTTCCTGGTTGCATATAAGAAGAGTATGGCCCTTCTGATATATCGAAATCAGGATATGATCTTTGACCTCTCTTATAGCTGCTCTCTCCTTTGCTTTGTTTACTAGATCCTGAGACCTTCAATGCCATATCCTTGATCTGATCATCATCACAATTATAAGTTCTTAGGATTAACAAATTTTTTTTTGAATAAAAATAAGAATTACGACTACATTTGGTGCACGGTACTCGATAGTACATTACTATAGAAGTATCCCATGTATAATACGTCTGGCTACACTACTCGTCCCTCCTGAAGAGGACATAAAGTACGATATACAAAACATCTCGAAAAAAACCGTCTTAGTACGGTTTGATTTACTTAATCTAACGTCTCAATAAAACTTAAAAGAAGTGTACACTTCCTTAGAGCTGAAGCACAGGACACCGTATCTTCTTTTGTACCAGCAAACTGCTATATTATCTAAAATATCAGAAGTAATGTAGTAATTTGACTACAAAGTCATTTGAAGTGTCTTGACCTAGAAATATTAGTTTCTTGCTCAGAGTTCAGTATATTCAAGGCTGCCACTGGCTCTTTCAGAACAAAAGTAGCTGCCTTACACAGTCCAAAGCGTTTGATACAGCCGTTTGACTTTATTTTGACTCTGCAGGCACTGATATTATCACCTGTATATGTACTAATTACAACATTAATTGTATGTTTCATATGCAGTATAAGGCCTAGCTGACAGTATAATAACAATACTTAAACTTTTTTTTCTTCGTTATTAGTTACATGACTGTCTAAACTATCATACTAAACATGATATCAGTATATGATTGACACGCAGTATTAGATTGTACTAAGCATAAAATTGAAAATACTTTAATTTTTTCTTGTTTAATACTATCTAGTACTGTCTAATCTCAAATGTACTGTAATAAAAGATTGACGTTGGAACAAAGTGGTGGGCAAGTATTCAAAGGTGGGTCATTTAGAAGGTGAGTCTTCTCCAAGCATGTCTCTTGTCTTTTCCTATGATCCCACCTTCACACTTTCTTCATCAAAGAATTCACACAAGTATCTCAAAAAGGATTAACAACAAGATTTTATTCACTTTTCACTAGGAGATACGCAAGTGTGTGCACAATAGGGCTAAATTTGTTGGCAAAAAAGGAACGTCACACAAAATTTCCATATCTTTTTATTAGTATTATTCAGTACTATAAATTTGAGAATACGATAAGTCATATCTTTTGATTTGAGGGGCATGAATTTTTTAGCCAAAATGGAGTTTCAATGAGGAGGGTGAGGGATTATTCACTTATCAGTTATTCTACTGCCATATACTTTTGATTAAGGTGGACCCACTAGTAAAAAAATGTCAGTCAATTTGAAGATTTGCTTCCTTGACCGAGTTTAATGCAACATTCACCGACCATAAATATTGAACATATCTTGCCTTCTAAGGTATAAAGCATTAAAATTTACAATCCTGCTACATGCTCCTTGTTTGTTCACAATATTGTGACAACATCCTACTTGGTATCATCATATTCATCTATTAAAAAAATATTTTTCACATTACATACTTTTGAATTTTGACAACACATGATTGTCAACTATATTTATACCCTTAGCTTTATTCTAAAATTTAAATGTTTTTCTTGCTTAATTGATTTGCGCATCTTTATTTTTCTTTTCCAAAGGCTTATCATCTGTCATATTGTTACTTTGAGAAGATTGATAGAAAATAAAAACGGGAAAAATATGAGGGCCAAAGTTTCGAACACATGATCCAAGATAAGTGCCTAATGCCCTATCATACGCTAATTATTTAAATTCCGTCCTACGAAATGAGAGGAAAAAAAATAAAAATAACTTCTTTTCTTGAATGACCAAGAAAGACTAGAAAAACACTTTCCGAACCTATTAAAATTATGTAATTAAGTATTCAATTCTTTTTAAGAGATTGATTCCTTTAAGTTTATAGCTCATTAATCTTTTGTCGACTATTTTTGAGCATTCAATTTGTTTTAAAGAGATCGATCTCTACTCTTAAAAATAAGAATACAGCCTAAAGGGTCCCACAAAAGGAAGAAAAACCAGTGGATCCCACCATTGGATATGATAAAAAGAGACGATAGTTTATAGGTCCTTTCTTTGTGTTCAAAAACAATGAAAAAGAAACTGGCACAAAAAAGCAAAGCAAAAGAAAAATGATAGCTCGAAATTTAGCATCAACTTAGGTGACAGTATAATTTATCTTCGTCCAATAAACACATATATCTTTGAGTATCTATAGAGAGAGGGTGAGAACCTGATTGGTGAGGGTCTTGACGGCGTCTTTTGTATTTGGAGTCCCTCTCGGTGCTTCTTCTCCGTCATCGGCTTGTTGCTTTGAGCACGTTATACACGTCAACATTTTTCACTATATTATTTTATGTATATGCTATTTTTTAATTATATATTCTGTTTCACCTGCATGGAAATTAGGAAAAAATATAATGTATTAGTAAAACTTTATATCTTTATCAAGATTTTTTAATAAATCCACTGAGGATACAACTTTTGCTTTGCCAGGCGCCCTCGTCATTTGCCTATTATGACACCAATTATGTAAAGGGTTATGTACCCCTAGGCCTAGCAGCAAGATAACTAAACCTAACAATTTAAATTTTAACTTCAAAAATAGGTTTTTTTTTCCTGAATAAAATCTGATTGGTGCAGATTCTTCCGCAACAATCAAGAAATAGAAACTATTCTCTCAAAATAAGAATAAAATGCCAATCTCTCACTTTCCAAATTCTTTAAAAAAAAAAAAAAAAAGTAGATAGAGAAAGAGAAAATGGGCTCGCGATCAGAGGAAGTGAAGAAAAAAAAAGAATATTAATGCTTGAATATTTATATAAAGAAATAGTCAATAATTGAACGCAAAATCCTAAAGTAGTCATTGTATCTGCTTTAACGTGCAGAAGAACAAAGATTCAAGATTTTGTGCCGTGAGAGTCGAATTCTCTGACAAAATCCATTAACATCCCAATAATAAGTAACTTTTTTTCCTTTTTATGCTTATCAAATCATTTCTTTCCCTTTTCTCCAATAATCCAAAGTAAAGTAATACAAATGTATGTGTTTTTAATCTATTCATAGTACAAAATACATTTAGAAAAAGAAGAATCTTGTTGAGTTGTAACTGGATGCCGAATAAATAAATAAATGCTGTATCGAGTTTTGAATGCATATTCGGACAAACTATTACTCTTGTTATAAACTGATCGTGCATGTTTTTTTTTTTTTTTGGGAAACTTGCAAGATAAACAGTATCCAGAAAAGAAATTTGTGTTCGTCAACCACCTCGTCTAAAAACTTAATGGGTATCGAAACTAGGCTCAATGTAGTGGAAGAAAAAAAATTATTTTACCTTAAAAGAACTGCAAAAACCCTTCAAGAATCACTGTGAAGCTTCTTCAATGGTGATTCAACAGCTAGAAATTTCTGGGTTTTTTCTTCTGAATCTTTTGCCGCTTCACTGCAGAAAAGGAAAACTAAAACAGCGCTTCAAGATTAATCCTTGCATGGATCTTCAACGATAACCAGAAAATCTTGTTCTTGTCAAACACGAAGTTCTCTGATTCAATCTCGCTTCGCGCTGTATCAGAAATGCCACGGAGCTTCAATATCAGTGTGTGTGTGTGTGTGTGTGTGTGAAGAATTATATCTGAGACAAAGTGATGAAGGAAGAAAGACAAGGAAACAGCATAAGTGGTAGTCAAGTTGTGGGCATTTATAGAGTGATGTGACGCCGTTATCTCTCGTCGTTATCTACCTGGAAATATGCATTGATGCCTTAAAACAAAAATATTCTAAAATTAGTACCACGTCTTTTCAAAGTTGTACCTTGATATTGTTATGGCATTATATAGACGGCGTGTGTGGGGGGGCATGAGCAGTTAAGGGTCAATTTTGAATGTGTAATTGGTCTACAACTCTACATCCGGAGAACATGGGGTCCCACCTGTCTAGTTGATGCAATGTGAGTACGCCACGTGTCCGTCAAGTTGGAATTTGAATTGTCCTCGTCAATGGTTGCAACTCTATTTGTAACTATACTTTCAAGAACTTTTTTTGCTTACACTCATTTTTAATAACACATTCTTACAATAATACGCAAATCTAGACTTTTTTCTACATTTTAATCACATATTCTACAAAAAAAATTACTATTCAAAAATTCATTCTTCCCCAAAATGGATTTCATTTGTCAAATGGGCTAATTTTATGAGAAGCGATCGTGATTTTGGCCAATGATTTTGAAATATCGTGAATAAATATGGCCTTGTTTGAGCTCCATTATTTGGAAAAAAATGAATTTATGAATAGTAATTGATGGAGAATATGTAATTTAAAAAATAAGAAAAAAAATTTAGATTTACGTATAATATTATTTTATTGAAGAATATGTGGTTGAAAAAAATAGAAAAAAATATTTTGAAAATAATGAAAAACAAACAAGAGCTCTTGTTTTGTTATTTTTAAGGTTGTGTGGCAAAGAAAAAAAAAAGATGATAGATATTGGCGTTGATACATAAGTTTATTGTCGAAAATAACATCTGAAATAAATGAAATCGAGATTTTTTTTTATAACATTTATAACACATCGGGTAAATCCACGTAAGATCAATGGATTATGTGTTTCCCTAATAAGAGTACTCATTCTTCATAGTGGATATGAATTTAACT